>APFE031122919.1:32888-161268 GCA_000404065.3 Pinus taeda
AGGTAATTAAACTCGAATCAGCATGATCAATGGTGCCTATAGCAGACAACAATGATTTCATTGCGTTGGACATGTTTGGAGAACTTCCAAAGCAGGCATCGCCCAAGGTGCTTGAGCTAAATCCTCAACAATATTATAATGATGTGCATTCTAGCATTCAAATTATAAGATAATTCCCAAAGTACACCTTTAGGAGGTGGTTAGATTACAAATTCGTTGTTAGGACCCTCAATATGGAGCGAACTAGAACTGGGTGGAGTGGAAGTAGAAGGTATATTAGTGACTTCTTTCTCCACCATCTGTTTTTGTGGGGTTTGATAGTCCTTTTTCAAGTAGCAATCCAAATTGGTGATGAACCTTGCATCATGAAAACTTGGGAACCAGAGGAGGTAGAGGATTGTAGTTGGTCTACCAAATGCATCTGTTGAGATGGAAAAGGTTCTTTCAAACAACCAGAGTTCAGTATGTCGGGGAAAATCCTTGGTGTAATGATTGTCCTCACAAATGAGGCAAGGATATTTTCGCTTTCACTTGGAAGAATCATCAACAGATAATTTGGGTGGATCTTGTTTCAGGGTATCGGTTTTGGCTTTACCTTTACCCTTTTTCTTACCTTTTGAGGCCTTACCTGTTGTTATCACTCAGGTTGTTCCCTTAGAAAATTTTGAGAAGGGAATATGGTTGAGGTAACCACAGACCAATCTTTTAGACACAGATTCTAGCCAATCTGTATCCAGAGAGGGCTCTCTCTTAATAATTTAGCTTTGTTTTTAAGTATGTTAGGCTAGTTATGAAGTACAAGGGTTTTTGTTTTGAGTTTGGATGGTGATGATTAATAGAACAGGAGTGTAAGTTCTGAGAAGTTCAGTCCATTGGGCTAATGGAGTCTATGAGGATAAAATGTTGGATATGGTTTCTTTAACTGAGGGTGGTACTACAGAGCAAGGTAATTAGTCATGGGACAATTTATAAGCTGGAATCAGATGGAATGGAGTCAGTGGGTGAAGGGCAATTGAGAATCCTTCATCATGTTGATAGAGGGAAAATGGATGATTATGACCAAGAAGCAATTAAGGATTTCTTAGCCTTTAACCAATATGAAAGAACGAGGGGAAACAAGAGTAGTTAAGAATTCCTGTTTATGCTAATTCTGAAGAAAACGTTAATAATAACAGAAACTAAACACAGAGTGCAAACAAGCAAATTCTGAGTTATTATTTTTCTCTATTATTCAGATCATGAAACATATATGATATAATAAACACATAAACAGTAAAACACAAGTTAGAAGAGACTTATTGATCCATGAAATGATTCAAGAATTTTGTAGCATGGCTCTCAACATCAAATTCCACATCCAAAAAGTCCAGCGACAATTGATTCCAACAGCTTTTGTATTTAGAAAGTTTTCAAAGTTATAGAGTAGTCTAAGAAATGTATCACCAACCATGAATACTTCACTTGGGGAGGTATTTATATAAAAGTGTTTACAAAATATCCCAAAGAGATAATATCTAGTAATAACTCATTTTACCAACTCAAGAGGAGAAATAAATGATCTTGAAAACAGGAAGGAATAAATGAAGAAGTAACTGCTGTTGTGCTGGCTGCTTTAGTTGGTGAGATATGTTGACTTTAGGCTCAGTGAGTCGGTTGGTAGCTGTTTCCTGCTGATATTCTGCACTGCTGCCCTGGCCTTCTCGGCTGTATTTAATTTTGCTTCAATGCGTTGTTTCCCGGCGTGATTCTCATCCATTCTTTCTTTCCGCTTTATGGCACGTAGTATAGACTTCCGTTTTTCCAAAGATATAAGAGGAATTAAAGATATGCCTATAGGATCTCCAACATGCTTTGCCACCAGTCCTCCTCTGGTAAATTATGTCTTTGTAGCTTTCTCAAAGTTTCATCAGCGTCTGTGTACCTGTAGAAGTTAGGCTGGACTGAAAAAAGATGTTTTACTTCATGTTCAATATAAAATAAATTTTCCAAGTTGTTGTAGAGGGTTTGGCCAGATGGAAGGGCCTTCTCTACAAGAGTACTTGATGAAGCATTTGCTTGATCAGAAGCATGTTTATTTAACTTGTGGGTGTACTCAACTTGTCTCAACAGGCATTGATTACTTCCCAACAAACTTGGCAAGCCCCTTTCATGCAAAACTACAAATCTTTCTATAAAAGAATCTATCTCCACTTGCATATCCTGGCACCTCCTCTCCAAATTCTGCATCAAGGTTCTCATGGCCAGGACTCGTTTAATTGTTAGAATGGTGCCTGTCCTGTCTCTGATGTCCAGTGCTGCTAGTTCTTCACTGGTTTTAGTGTTTAAAAAATGTATTAACCTATTGGCCTGCTCTGGCATATGTCCCAATAAAGTCATGGCTTTTTGAATTTCCACTTCGGCTACTGCTATTAAGTCAATCTGCTCATATATAGCCTGAATAGATCTCCATACGTTACAAATGGATTGATTGATGTTATCCCACAAAATGCCCTTTATTTCTCCCAGAGGCTTATCTAAAGAGAGGTGCTTTTCCAATGCTTTTACCTTGTTCTCTAATGCTTTCACCTCTCTTGTCTTTTCTGCCACAATCATTTTGGATTTATCATAGCTTATTTCTAACTTTGCCAATTTTTCTTTGGTCTCTTTCAACTCTGACACTTGTAGTTTTAGCTCCTCCATTGCCTTTATTAATTCCTATGTTGTCATGCTAGTACTGCTGCCTGGTGCTGAAGTTCCTATAGTTGTTTCTGCTATGGCTGCTGGAACAGTGGGAGGCACTGTTGTTGTAACTGTAGGAGGAGCAGTTGTGACTGTTGGAGGTATTTCAGGTGGCTGGGAGGTCGAATCTCCCTGCTTTTCTTGTAAAACTTTCTCCAATGCATGCTCTGTCTCGCTTAATCTTTGATTCATCCCCATCAGCAAGTCCATCATGTCCTCCTTTGCTTTTTGCTGCACAACTTCTGTGGTTTGTGGATGCATAGTAGTAGGGAGCTTCAATTGCTTCCTAAGGGCTGCAATGTCTTCTTCCTTCTTTTCTATTAATGCCTTTATGCCTTTGGCATCTTTGGGATCATGTCCTAGCTCAATGATAATCTCTTCCAAGGACTTGATTCTGTTATCCTTGGCTAAAGAGGAAGCCTTTTCTAAATCCAATTGGACAGAGGTATTATTCAGTGAATTCTGCAATTTGTGAGCCAATAATGCTTTATCTGCTAATGTGGAGTAGACCATTTCTCTGGTTTGCTTATGCAACTCAATCTGGTCCATTGGATAAATGTCTTTAGCTAACACTTCTAGATTGGTCCTAATATAATCAGTAGCTGACTGTGGCTGCTGCATTTTGGGCTTAAAATGACTAAGGATCATTTTTCCTTCTTGAATGTCATATGCTACCATTAACCTTTGTTGATTTGTGGGGGAAATATTTAGCAAGTGATTATAAAGTTGAATTCTTATTGGGTCATTCTTTACCTTTATCTCAGTAAATTTCCTCTTAATGTCAGAACCTTGCTTGCTTTGTGGCCTGGTGGATGAAAATTCCACACTATGATGTCTTTCAATCTCCTGCCTGTGTGAACTGGTCGCTGTTTCTATGACCGAGGATGTATCCTGGCTGACTATTCTTTCTCCCCTTAAACTATTTGTGGTCTCCTCAATCAACTCCTCCTCTGATAGGGGGTTTAATCTTTGCCTTTTCGCCCCTGGCTGCTCTTCAAAACCGCTGATCGGTGTGTCTTCTTGCTTGTCCCTTTTCTTGCCTTTTTCCTCATTTAGAGGAGTTTGTAGTGCAGGGATTTCAGGTGCCTTTGTCTGTGCTGTAGGAAATTTCCCTTGGCCTTGTTCCTTTGACGTTGCTGGCTGGTCTGTCATGATGTCCTGCTCTATATCCATTACTTCCTTGTGCTTTGCTGACCCTGTGCTAGCTTTTTGTGTGGGCTGCTGAGAAGTCCCGGCAAAGGATGTATCACCTCCTGTGTGCTGAGGCAACTTGAAGGATACCTATCCAAAAGAGTCCAATTCAAGCATTTTTTCAAGCTCTTTCATGGCTTTTTCCAATTTCTCTTCCTCAGTAATTTCTTCAAATAATGTTTGTTCCATCCATTCTTGTTGATTAACATATTGTTGAATTTGAGGGATCTTATGATGAACGTATGCTGACAGCCTGTTTTTCACTCTTCTTTCACTTATGAAATGATTGGGGTCATATGGTGCCCAATAGAAACTTTGTTTCAACTTAAGATGTTCCCCTAAAATCTACTTAGCTTCCTCCCATGCTTCCCTCTTATGGACAATAAAGGGGCCTAGTTGGTTTTTAATTTTTAGCTGAGCCTTTTTCTTAGCATTGCAAAAGTGTGTGATATCTGCACTGATCATCTCCCTGAAATACTCTAAAGAAAATAACCTCATAGGTAAATACTTGGGCAATTTGAAAGGGCATAGCTCACATCCATAAAATCTGAGTTCTGTGTGATTCTAGTAGAAGTACCAATCACCTATCTTGTAATTTTTGGAGAGCTGTAAAATCTTTTGCATATCACCAGAGAGCCTAGCAGGAGGGGTTCTCATCAGTAGAGAGGAGGCTGGATGTATAAACAAGTCAATGAATTCAAAGTAGGTATAAGGGGAATCATGGACCTCGTGGAAGACTGAAGTCCAAAATATCACAAACCTTCGCTCTCCTTTAGAATCCTATTTTCTGATGGGAAACTGAAACCTCTCTGCTTGATAATAGAGAAACAGATGATATATATAAGAGGTATACTTGAAGACTCCTTCTCTATCTAGACTCATGAATTTCTCATGTATCTTATTGGCTATGAAAGTGGCATAATCATATTTGACAGCAGGGGGCTGTCCTAGAGTAAATATGGAGAACAAAGCTAAGGTGGTCTCATCAACAAATTCACTGGTTTTAAATCCTAAGATGTAGGATATCATGTCAACAAGGAATCTTCCTGCTTCAGTGAACCAACAATATAGATAAGGAGGAGGTCGTTGGGGATGGCAATCTGGCTTCATGAATAATTGAGCTATTCTTGTTATCTTTGAATTTGGCGATTTAGCACCTTGGTCAAGCAAGAAGCCCATGGAAAGAGTAGCCAGAGGCTGAGTGGGCTTGAAGTGTAGCATCTCATTTATGGACTCAGGAGTAATGTAAAAGAGGACATTTCCAGATGGGGTCATAACCGCTCTTTGGGTAGGCTCATAATTGGCACAACATTGGTGGATAATATCAGGGAATACATTTACTAAGGGGAGGTAGTACATGGGCATGTTGGATTCCCATATTCCGTAGACATTAGTATTGCTTCGATAACTATTCCTAATTTCACAAAATGCTTGGAGGTGGGGCTTGTGACCAATTAAGTCCTTAACTTCAAAATTCCTATGAGCCAGGGCTAACCATTCCAAGTCTTTGTGTGGTGCATTAAGGGGTGCGACATCGAGGGCCACGGGCACGGGGGCTTCCATGTTTTCTCATTGTGTTTTTAACTGTGGAAGTCGGGTTTTTGTGGGAAAAACGGGCAAAACGGGAGTTCTGGTGAATTTCAGCTGGTTGACAGACTGTTTTGTTCTTGGATTTGGCTCTCACAGGTATAATTTTACAGAGGAAAACTAAAAACATAGGTTCGGAAGGTGGAATAGGGTAAATACCTGTGTTTTTGGACGCACACGAGAGTAATTTGCAGGTTAATTGATGAGCAACAGCAGGAGACTGGTCTTTACTGGTCAGGGTGGCAGATTGTAGCTCGCGCAGCTGCTTGGATGTTAATTGTATGCAACGGTTTTGTAAAAACAATGAATAGAAATGAGTGAAAATGACACTTTCACGGGTTTTTTAACAAAAATTGATGGGCTTTTGGCGCTTTTTAGTTGGGTGACGTTAGCATGACGAAATATTTTGTCATATAGCGTGGTGACGTGGCGATGACGTGGAGATGACGTCAGCGGGGGGGTCAGTGGTGGGGGTGATAAGCGGTATTGGCCCGCACCACTTTTGGGCTGAGGTGGTTTTGGTGGGGAGGGCAGCGAGCGTTACGGGAGGGCGCCATGTGTCCATGGTACGGCGGAAATACCACCGTTCCTCGGGCGGTAAACTTTGGCAGTGGGAGGCCTCGCGATATCATCGTGAGTCGTCCGATCAATGGGATCAAATCCAACGGTTGGTGGTATGTGGAGTTGGTGGAGGGCTATGGCGTGGGGACCCACGTGCTTTAAACAATGTTTTAACAACTCTCGGGGCTATTATGATTGGTTGCGGGGTGGGTTTGGTTATTTAATTAACCAGGTGTTAATTAATCCCAAATTTTATGTGCGGGAAGGGTTATTACAAGGTTTATGATAAACCTTTAATCCCCTATAAAACTTTTAATATATGGATATAATTTAGCCGGGGGTTGGGATAATAAAATTTGGGGTTTTTATTTACATATATATATTAATACGGGAGAGGGAAGTAGGGCTAGGGATTTAACTAGTATAGATTAGGAGTTAATATGAATTTTTGAAACCGGATGTGCTAAGCATAAAGTTTTATAACTTAGGCAAAAAAAGGAAAAGTGTTTTACACAAGAAATGTGGCTTCTTGCCTAAACAAAGTTGTGACTTTACTTAACCTTTCTTCATGAAATGGAGTGATCTAGGAGTACTGAGAAGATCTCAATATCCTTGGGGGAAGGTTAGTAAGTGATTTTGGGAAAAGGGTGAGGGGAAGTTAGACATGCTTCACCTGATTTGTAGCCAAACAATTGCCATTGTACTTATGATAATAATAAGATGAACATCCTTTGAGAAACAAAATTAACCATTGGCATGCTTCTGCAACACCAAAACTGCCTACCCAGCCTATTATTCCTAACATTTTTTCTTCCTTTCTTTATGGGTGCACTTGGACTAGCAGACCCTTTCAATCTTCTTTTCTTTTTTATTGGAATCCTATCTTAATCTACCTTTATAACATCCAAGGGCTTAGATTTGGCAGTTGAGCTCCTTTGCTTCTCTACCTAGGTATTCACCTGCCAAGATTGAACAGTTTGGATAGGTTTCATTCTCTATCACTAAGACAAGTAAATTCAAACATGAACTGACTAAGATTAAGCTTTTTGGCCATTCATCATTGATGGCATGAATCAACAGTTGCATACCATAAGATCATTGCAAAAATAGAATAGTAGTGGCTTTTTGGACTTGCACACTTTCCTAGTCCTTTGTTTGGGGTTCATTTCTTTCATTTCTTGACCATTTCATTATTTTGCCCTTTGATTTTTCTTTTAGGGCATACCCTCTTTTCATTTTTTGATTTTTTTTTTTTTGATTTCTTGGGAATATGGAAAACCTTAGCAACCAGCCAAAGGTATGAACATACTAGAGCTCTTCTATGTCAATCATGAAAAATGACACCTATTGGTATAGGAACCTAACACCTGTTGTGGTAGACTGAACAACATGTACCTCAGAGGTTTTACCAGGATTGGAAGAATTTTTTGAAGGATTATTGGAACTAGTGTTTGAAATATATTTTTGCTTTGAGGAAGTATTAGTGGAGGTCTAAGACACTAAATCAGTTACACCATCAAGAGGTGGTACATTGGGAGAATTTAAGGTTTCCAGATTTGAAGATGGCCTTGGAGCATCAGGAAAAATATCATATAATGTGTCGAATTGGGAATAGACTAAGTCTAGATACTGAGCACAAGAAATAGCTTGGTCGTCGGTAACACATCCACCCATTTCTATATCTGTAGCAATTTTGTTTATGAATGATTTCGTGAAACATTCAGTTAAAAACACATTAGGAATATCAAATTTGATGAGACGATGCCTACGTCTCCATTCATGGATATGATCAGAGATGTGGGTTGCAGTATCTTGCTTCAGGGACATGAGTAAATGAGTGCCAATTTCATACTGAACTAGCAATTGGAAGTGGGTGAGGAAGGCCATAGCTAAAGAATTAAAGTGAACATAGGTAGCTCGAGGCAACTCGATATACCATTTTACGACAACACCTGTTAAGGTTCTCTGAAAGAGGCAAAGATAGACAGAATCGTCAACATATAAATTTTAATAGCACCATAAGTGATATTTCATCACATGGGCTTGTGGGTCCTCTTTAAACTTTCTTTCGAATTTATGGAAATCGCTTGGAATTTTAGTTGGAACCGGAGGCTAGTAAGGCGAATGAAAAATAGGATCATTTGTGAGCCTCGAGACATCACACAGTTCCAATGTAGCCAAAAAAGGAAATTGTGGATTGAATGGCATGTAGGGCCTTTGAGGAGGCCCAAACTATGGGTTCCAACCTTGCTGGTAAGGGTTCTGTCCCCACAATGGAGGATTTTGACGATAAGGTGGATTTTGTCAAGGGTAGGTTTGATACTGACCTACCATAAGTTGTTGATAAGCATTATACATGGCATACATATTCTAAGGATGCTAGATATGTTGAACCTAGACTTGAAGAGATGGGCCCTGCTGCTGCAGGGGTTGACCTTTTGTTTGCAAGGGATGACCTTGTTGATAGACATATTGAGCTTAATGAAAAGGTTGAATTTGATGCTGCAAAGGTTTTCCTTGCGGATACAAAGGTTGAGTAGGCTGTTGAACAAACTGAGTTTGCTGCTGCAAAGGTTGTTGATACTGCTGCAAAGGTTTCCCTTGCTGTTGCAAAGGTTTCCATTTCTACTGCAAGGGTTTCCCTTACTATTGCAAGGGTTGTTGGGGAGTTCCTTGGGATATACCATGAGGGTATTGGTAATTTCCAAATTGAATCTAACCATATCCACCAGAAATATTGGTTTGACCAGGCTAGACATAGGCTCCTGCTTGTGGAGTCTAAGATGGATTGACCAAGGCTTGTGAACCATATGGTACATAAGCCTGTTGGAATGGAATATGAGTCGTATAAGGATGTTGATAGTGGATATTACCCGACTTGGATGGAACAATAGGGCTACGAATACCACCAAAATAAGGTTGATTGACTCCATATTGGGCATGGAATCCCCCCCATGACATGTTTTGGGGCTCAAAGCCCAAGTTTTGAGTTTTTTTATTGTTGTAAAGACTTTGCAAATTACAGGTGCGGAGCGCGTATATTAGAGTCATAGGGTTGTCCACCTTAAGTTTTGAATGTAATGTCAGCCTACCCATGGTCTGTGGACCATGGGATTGTAATAAATAGAGTGAGGCTCTAAGATTGTAAAGGGGGAGAATGAATGAATGGAATTTGATGGATAGAATAGGATAGCGAAGCACAGAGAAAGAGTGTAAGGGTCTTGGGTCATAGTAGTAGGAAGAGGCTCTGTAGCTGAGTGTGCAAAGGCCTAGTAGAGTCTGTAGCTGAGTGCACGGACCCCTGCAACTGAGTGCGTAGGGTAGAGTTGAGTCTGGAATCCCCCCCATGACATGTTTTGGGGCTCAAAGCCCAAGTTTTGAGTTGTTATTGTTGTAAAGACTCTGCAAATTGTAGGTGCAGAATGCAAAATGTATGTTAGAATCATAAGGTTGTCCTCCTTAAGTTTTGAATGTAGTGTCATCCTACCCATGGTCCACGGACCATGGGATTGTATAAATAGAGCGAGGCTCTAAGATTGTAAAGGGGGAAAATGAATGAATGGAATCTGATTGATAGAATTGGATAGCAAAGCACAGAGAAAGAGTTTAAGGGTCTTAGGTCATAGTAGTAGGAAGAGGCTTTGCAGCTAAGTGCACAGAGGACTAGTAGAGTCTGTAGCTAAGTGCGTGGACCCCTGCAACTAAGTGCGCAGGGTAGAGTTGAGTCTGTAACTGAAGGAAGAGAATAATAAAGAGAAATTTTGTTACCAATTCTGTGTCTCTGTTATGAGCTATTACATGTTTTGATATTACTTGCAATTATACTATTTATTTACTGTGCACACTTGTATGAATTGGGAATATTGTTAAGTATAACTAAAGAACATATAGATGAGCTAAGTTAAGCAACTAATATTGAATTACTAACAAGGACATAGGTAATAACAGTGTTCGGCCCTCGAGTAAGGCTGCGTGAAGCCATCATCTCAGGCTGCGAGGTAAGAGTGAGTGCGCGTAGCGACGTGCAAGCCATGTCGAACCGCAGACCACTTGAACTTATCATACATATCCAAGGTGTGGAAAACGGGTTCTAGCACCCTCCCATACTACTTCGGGTGAGACCTCAGTCCACGCTCCGTGCACTATTGCCAAAAGGGCTAGTAGTATCGGGATTTGTTTGGCTAAATCATTTTTGAACCTAGGTTAGGCCCCACCAAGCCAAGAAATGGTTCCATTTTTGGGACCGGGATGTGCATAAGGGATGTCGTGTCACTGGAATGTGACAAAGAAAGAAATTGAAAAGTGGCTGGACAGAAAAATTCACGGGTTCATGGTGCACGAAAATAGGAATCTGTGAGTATCAAAGGAACAATGGTTAGAGTGCTACGTGTATATGGGAATCCACGAGATTTTCTTTGCATCCTTCCCCTTAGAGTTGTACGAGTGGATCGTGAAGCTAGCAGATAGTGAAAGGAGGTGTAGGCTCGACAAACCAATCGTGTGGACTCCGGAATTGGTTTGTAGTCTAGAAGCATAGGAAGATAAGATCATGCACATTGTGGACCATTGGCTCGATCAAATTATAGGAGGGTTCATCACTGAGTTCACGATAGATATGTCAGTAAACTACATCAGGGCAGAATGACATTTCCTCAAAAGGACCATGAGGTAAGTAAATTAAAGCTTTGAATACTTGGATTAAAATGCTACTATGCGAAAAGCAGGTTATGTGAATAAATTGATGTTTGGGGCTACGAGGAGTAGGGAATGAAGATCTAGACCAATTTTGGTTCATGGTAAGGGCAGTATGGGAAGCACAAGGGGTTATGGATGACAACATAAAGAAGGCAACATTGGTAGGCACGTTGCAAGATCGCGCACTGACATGGTAAATTAAGCACTCTAATAACAATCCGAACGCAGGGATCCCAGAAATCCAAGTTGCGCTGAACATGGATTTTAGCAGGACAAAATTGGAGACGCAGTCGATTATTGGGTTTAGGGAGATCACGATGCTTCCAGGCGAGACCCCCTGGGAACTGGATCAGAGACTGAAGGGAACGATTCGCGAAGCCAACATGACCTTGACGGATGCACAACACCACACATGGTTTGTAGCGTCACCCACATCTAAGGACATCACTGTTGCAGTAGAAGTTATCCACCCAGGCCGAAGCATTGGAGATTGTAATGACATTGCATGAGACCCCTATACAACATCTTGGCATGGGAGTTCAACAAATCCATGTGCAAATGAAAAATTTATGTCTGGAAATGCAAAGTTTAAAATAGGACAGGGCACCTTGGCTCGAGGTGCGCGAGGAGGTATGGTGCATAAAATTCGAGGGGCAGGGACATGACAAGGACCATTGTCTAGTTTTTGTGAACTACATGGCGGAAGGGGGGCCAATGTCATTAAGGCCAGAGGCACAAGCAGGGCCGAGCGCGGTGCTTGCATTATGGTGCGCGATTTGTCAGATAGGAGGAAAACATGATATGAATAATTGTCACCTATTACATAAGTATATGCAAACGGCCCAACAATTGTTCTATAATTTTTGCAGGTCGATAGGCCATAATGAGCGTACCTGCAGAAGTTATGAACTAATGATGGACCGAACCCCTACCTACAGGGTGTAGACTGAAATGCAAGCCCTAGATCAAAATGCAGGGATGGCGCGAACTGGATTTCAGGGGCATAGATGAGGTCGAGGAGGAATGGGACGAGGAAGGGGTCATGGACAACTGATTTGCTACAATTGTGGAGGACCAAGGCATTATGCTTGCAATTGTAAAAATTTGACAAGAGCATCATGTTTATACTGTACTTAGTTTGACCATGAGATGGAGGATTTCCCTACACTGATAGCGAGGCTATGCAACAAAGGAATACTCCAGCCTCCCCTGACTCAGAACCTACAAATGATGAGGTCTGAGCCGTGCGAAGAGGACCCGAATGTGAACATTGTGCTTCGGAGTGGTATCATGACAAGAGATGATAAAGGTAAGCAACCTGAAGAAAGTACATGGGTTCGCAAGGCTCCTATTAAGGAACCTAAATTTGATTTGGAGCACATGAAGGAGACATTCATGGAAGCTAAGAAGAGCTTCACGGAGGCCTCCACTTTAGGTAGTAAGGATAAACTAGAACGAGAGATGGACCCTTCAATGCTTACTACCTTTTTGGAGACATGTAAGAAGTTGCTGCGCGATAGCAAGGCTGTGAAAGGACTGTAGGAACTTATAACTAGGTGTGTTGGGTCAGGAGAGCCATGCGTAGTATGAAAGCTTAGGAAACATACATCATGAACAAGAAGGGAGATGAGATTGACTACGCAAATAGGTGAGTATGAAATGGATCAAGTAATTTTGGATCTAGGATCGGACATGAATGTACTGCCAAAGTAGACATGGGAGCGCATGGGCAGGCCCGCGTTGCAGTGATCTCCTATTCAACTACTAATGGAAAAATAACAAAAGATCCTACCCATGGGGAGATTACAAGGAGTAACGGTGGATATTGAAGGTGTGAGCGCGCTTGTGGAATTCGAAGTGATATAGGTTGTCGACGATAACAATCGCTATCCCGCACTACTAGGAATAGATTGGGCCACTGATATGAACAGAATCATAAACCTAAAGAAGTACAAAATGATTTTTGAGAAAAAAATCACTATGCATAGTAGTACCGCTAGACCTTATAGAAGGAGTGTGATACACAGAGCTAGTGTGCGAACAAAAATAAAATAAAATAAAAAAATACATGTTGATGTGTCATGTATTGCACTGGGAGCAGTACTCACACAGGAGGGCGTGAAGGGCGTGGATCACCCTATCGCGTTTGCATGTCGGAGATTGCTAAAGCCAAAAAGAACTATTCCACCACCAAGCACGAGGGGTTGGCAATGGTGTATGCGCTCCGAAAATACCGATATGCTAGGAGGACATTTCAAGATGTATGCCGACCATTCTGTGCTGAAATACCTGGTCAATAAGATTGTGTTGGGGAGGCGCATATGTAGATGGCTCTTATTGTTCTAGGAATATGACTTTGAGGTCATGGTAAAGCCAGGATGCCTAAATGTGGGACTGGATCACTTGTCACGCATTGAGATGGGAGAGAAACCCACTAATTTGGAGGAGGGATTAACTGACACTAAGCTTTTCGTTGTGTGCATCGCGGATGGAAACTTCGAAGATATGATCCACTTTCGGAGTTCAGGGACCACACTGAAGGAATACTCTATCCAACAAAAGAAGGAATTGGTGGTGTGCGCGTCAGATTTTTCTGTCATCGTGGGGCACCTATATAAAATGGGTAATGATGAGATATTGTGAAGATATGTACCTGAATTTGAGCAGAGTCAGATCCTTGTGGAATCACATGGGGGTGTGACAGGGGGACACTATGCAGGACGAGCAACTGCACAAAAAATTCTCTGCGCAGGACTGTGGTGGCCAACTCTGCACCAGGATTCAAAAGCATACTGTAAGGCCTACGATATCTGTCAAAGGATTGGGAAACCATCGCGGAGGGACAAGATTCCATTAAACCCACAAATGACACTATAGCCATTCGAGAAATGGGAAATCGACTTTGAGGGACCAATCAAACCTTAGGGAAAGACGGGCGTGCACTACATGATCACTACAATGGAGTATTTGACATGATGGGCAAAGGCGTAGCCAATCAAAGACTACATGACTACTACAGTTGCGAAGTTCTTATTTGACAACGTGTTGACCTGATTTGGTTGTCTAAAAACCTTAATGATTGATCGTGGAACACATTTCTTGAATGAAACCATCAGTGTACTGACGAAAGAATTCCAGGTATATCATCAGAAGAGTACACCATATCACCCAAAAGCGAATGGGACAGTAGAGGCTTTCAACAAAATACTAGAAACCGCGCTGACCAAAGTATGCAAAGTGTAGCGAAATGATTGGGACCTGTGCATACCTGCAATGCTATGGGCTTATAGAACAACGTGCAAGAAACTGATAGGGCAAACACCTTTTTGGTTAGTCTATGGCGTGGAAGATGTCATGCCAATGGAATATATCATACCCTGTCTGCGAATAGCAGCACTCATAGGGATGATGGATCGCGAAACTTTGGAAGAAAGACTCACGCAATTGGAAGAACTTGAGGAGGAACGGTTCTTGGTAGGTTTTCATCAACAGGTTCAAAAACAACATGAAAAATCTTGGCACGATTGCCATATTAAGTTGTGCACATTCAAAATAAATGACTTAGTACTGCTATATGACAGTAACTTCGAAAAATTTATGGGAAAATTCAAAATGCATTGGCTAGGCGCATACGTGGTGAAGGAAGTCATAGACAGAGGCGCAGTCCAGCTCGTCAAACTAAATGGAGAACCCTTCCCAGGCAAAGTGAATGGCAGCTGCTTGAAGCCTTACACAGGTGGGTCAGCTATCTGACTAACCGACAACAACACATTCTTCGCACTCCAGGGAGCTGGACAAGGACACGGGACTATAAACTTATATCAGAATGGTTGTATGGGAACAGTTCAGTCACAACAGTCTTAGAGGAATGGATGTAGTAGGTAGAAGAAACAACTGCTCAGTGCACTACGGACATTGGGACTGTTCGAGACCAGTTGGAGGGACTCCGTGCCAAGATCACCGCGTTGACAGAGTGACTCGAGGGTGAGTCACGATGTTTGTGTTGGGGGCTTATTGGGCATAGAATCCCCCCCATGACATGTTTTGGGGCTCAAAGCCCAAGTTTTGAGTTGTTATTATTTTAAAGACTCTGCGAATTGTGGCCGCGAAGTGTTAAATGTATGTTAGAGTCATAGGGTTGTCTGCCTTAAGTTTTGAATGTAATGTTGGCCTACCCATGGTCTGCGGACCACGAGATTGTATAAATAGAGTGAGGATCTAAGATTGTAAAGGGGGAAATGAATGAATGGAATCTGATAGACAAAATAGGATAGAGAAGCATAGAGCAAGAGTCTAAGGGTCTTGGGTTTTAGTAGTAGGAAGAGGCTCTGTAGCTAAGTGCACAGAGGCCTAGTAGAGTCCATAGCTGAGTGCGCAGACCCTTGTAGCTGAGTGCGCAGGGTAGAGTTGAGTCTGTAACCGAAGAAAGAGAATAATAAAGAGAAGTTTTGTTACCAATTCTGTGTATCTATTTTGAGTTATTAGATGTTTTGATATTACTTGCAATTATACAGTTTATTTACTATGCACACTTGTATGAATTGGAAACATTGTTAAGTAGAACTAAAAAAACATACAAATGATCTAAGTTAAACAACTGATATTGAATTAATAACAAGGACTTAGGTAATAATAGTGTTCGGCCCCTGAGTAGGGTTATGCAAAGGTAACATCTCATGCTATGAGGTACGGGTGAGTGCACGTAGCGACGTGCACACCGGGTCGAACCACAGACCACTTGAACTCATTAGACATCTCCAGGGTGTGGAGACTTGGTTCTAGCACCCTCCCATACTACTTCGGTTGAGACCTCAGTCCGCGCTTCGCAGAATGTTGCTGAAAGGGTCAGTAGTACTGGGATTTTTTTAGCTAAATCATTTCTGAACCTGGGTCAGACCCCACTAAGCCAACACTCCAACCATGTGATATTGTAATCCGTTCACATGGGTTTCACCCAACACAAGAGGAATGTTCAGATTTTTCCCCTAGGCGGTGGCACATTCTGTCCACTTGATTGAGGGGTGGAACAACTGACTGAAACCTGACCTAAAACATTATGTTGTACCAGAATGGATGATTCGCATGATGATACAGGTTGTGATGGAATCTTAGGTTGAACGGGAACTGACGTGACAACAGTTTGTACAAAAATTTGGGAGGTTGCGTTCAGAATGAACAGACTAGAAGTAGGCATGGAATTTGAAGACCAAATGGGATTTTGATACAAATATGAAGCACTAGGAGTTCCTGAAATTAACTAGGCTAGGGTTGTATAACGAGGTGGAAACATAGGCCCACTGGTTTTAGGAAGTGTGTGAGATGGGACTCATCCTGTAAAAGGAAAACCTTCTAGAGGAAATTCTACCCTTTTTCATCATTGACATGAGGAGTATGAGTAGCAGAAACTTTCAAATGAACTAGAGAAGAGGTTGGGATCTCACCTTCTGAATCCATGGGTGGAAACAATTGGTGAGGAGGAACCTAAGATGTATGAGGAGATAACTCCAAAGGAACACCAAGACAATCGTAAGGATTGTAAGCACACTGAGGAAATATCACAAGAGGATCAAATAATGGATTTAGTGGATATAAGACAAACCTCTGTGGACTCTCAAGGGTTTCTAGATCAGATTCTTGAGGTGACAAGGAATCTGAAGGCGATGGATGAGAATAAAGGGTTTGAATGCTCGAGACAATCCCAAGTTCAAAACCTTTAGCTTCAAGTTATTGAGGAAGTTTTGGGCAAACTCCTTGAGAAGACCCTTGAGTATTAGACAATGAAGGGGAACTATGGGGTGAACTTAATGGCTCAGTCATGATGACTTTTTGTCAAGAGAAGAAAAGGAAAAGAGATTTGTTGGGGGTTGATTAAAAATAAAATTTACAAGGATTCACTCAATATTGGTCCAAGAAGTAACTGCATGGGTTCGACATGTTATCATGGCAATCATTTTTAGAATTTGAAACAAAAATTTTTCCTTTTCATGTTTTAAGAGTTAAGAAAAGGATGAAAAGTGAATCTAGTCTCTTTCGTTGGTTTAGCGAGCTTGAAAGGACAAATGCTTGATGATCTTTTCCAGTTTAAGAAGTTAGAAAAGATCAAAATGAATAATCAGGTACTCTAGGAAAAAATGACTACCAAGTAACCGTGAACTACAATATACACCTAGAAAATAAATTTACAAGGACTTGACGTACGCGCAAGAAATCTCCTTGAATGCTGTGTTCGGTGTATCACATTTATAGGGCGAAAGACTTAGCTTCCTATGGATAACAGTTTGAAAACTACGAGGGTCTCCCTTTATATACTCAATGGTATAGGGAGGACAAGTCCGTGCTTGTACTGTCTAATCCAAGACCATTGCGAATGATGGCTACTGAGTTTTATAGACATCGGAACACGTCTGTAGCCTAGACCACTAAGTATGAGCGTTAATTTTTCAAATGCTCCTTACATTAATTGAGGTAAATTTTAAGTTTATCTTTGAATTAAGTTTTAGTTTTGAGGGCTCAACGATGTCACCTATTCCTATAATGCAACTAAATGATGAAAATGAAACTTTTCATTTGATGAAGGCTATTTTAAGAAAGGAAGAGAAACAACCAATTAATGCATCAAATAATCCAAAAGCATCAATACATTTTTTTCAATGCAATAAGTAAAAATGAAATCTAATATTTCATTCTACTAACAAATGCAATGCCATAGAAATGTAAATATTTTTATTTTCACTAAATATGCAATCAATTCAAACTAGTGCAAAAGAGAAAAAGAAAATACAAACAATTCACTAATCATGAAAATCTCTTTCACTTTCCGATTTGAATGTAATAAATGTTTCGAAAATTCTTCAATGATATGCACTTTCACTTTTCAAAACACAATAAAAACAACAAGCACTTCCTTTCGAATCAATAAAAAACAAACAATTTTGTAATCTATTTCTTGCCAATAGAACTAAAGTGACTTTCAAAGAATCTACTTGATTCGACACTAATGAAAAAAAACTATATACCAAAGAACCAAAAGTGACTTGCAGAGGGTGTCCATATGCAAAAAGACTCTTTGAACAAAAGTAATTGATCTCTGAATAGCAGACCAATGAGTGAATGAAGGGTGACCTAGAAACCCTAGGAACCTTAGAAAGCCAATCAAGCTCCAAATATACTCAAACCAAAACAAGAGGAAATTGCAGTCAAAAAAACATGTCAACTAAGACAATTATACTATAATCACACAAACAAACTACTACTAGAAAGAAAAATACTGAAATCAAGAAGAGAAAACCTAATTTTCTTAAGCTTTTGGGATGATCGCACGTGTCATGGGAAAAACAACGATAATCACAACTGTAATTAAAACATCCACAATGTCATCACGACTATCAGGGAGAAAACCACGATGGTTGAGAAAGATGAGATAAAACCAAAAATATTCAAGATCAACAAAAAAATCAAGAACCTTAAGGCAATCACTAGTAAGTGAAAAAGTTACAGAGAAACAAACAAACCTGAAAACGAACGGCTGGTCAAACTCAACACAAAAGTAAGATGAAGGATTGAATGGAAAGACTCATAACCTCCCCAACAGAGTCGCCATTTTGTTGTCTAGGTAAATCCTCTTCGTGGGCAGAGATGACCCCTCTGGTCCAATGAGTGGGTCTAGCAACCTAAGTGACAATCTACCAGACACTTACTTAATTTTCAATTGAAAAGAGAGACGAAGAAGATGGCCTTCCTCGTTCTGATGCTATCTTGATCTCCTTTATTCAAGACCTTGAATCACTTGCATCACGGACTCGTTCTTGATACTCTCAACATTTATTCACCTGCACAAGAGATCAAGATACAACAAGGCATGCAAATACAAATAACATATTCAAAAGCAACCTACTTAACCGATCAAGGAATGTTAAGATAGATGATACATGAGCATACACATCAATGGAAAATGAACTAGTAGTTGTATATTAATAGAAAATAAGGGGAAGCATACAACCAAGCATTGATGTTGATAGGATCTCCTTTAATAAATATCCAAGTCCAAGTTAAGCTCTCCAAGCACCCCTTCTCGAAGCCAATTGAGTAGCATATAGGCACAATATTAGCATAAGCGTGAAAAGAGACATAGACCAACCATTTGGGAATGGGAGAGGATGAATATATAGGCCGGGAAAGGGAGTTCAGATATCTCCAAAGATAGGAGTAGGCCCTCATCTCAAGGAGGTAGCTCATAGGTATAATACCAAAAGGCCAAGTTGGGAGAATTCGACCTCATCTACGTAGAACAACCTCCAACTTGTCACTTTGAAAGCTTCTAGATCATGAAGCTTCTCATCCTCTTTGGGAAAATTTCCTTTTTGGGATCATCGTTGGCATACAAGTGAACATAGTGATGCCATCATAGGTCAAGTATAGTGCAATAGGCAATCATCATTGTTTTTAGTCTCATAAGGGTGATGATTCTCAAATTAGGGTTTTAGAGCTATTTCGTTTAGGGAAAGATCAAGGCATTTTCCAATCAATGTCTTAGGAAGGATCTAAACTGCATATATGAATGAGTACACTCCATTATGGTCATTTTTTGAGCACTTCGGGGTATGTCACAGGGAAGTGTAGGAGGTGTGGCAAAATACTGTGTAATGTTCCCATAAATAATTGAAAAACTTATATGCTTTAAAGCTGGCTACATTTCTTGCCAAATTACATGATCCTTCCAAAATTATTGAGAAGATCACCATGATTGCAGGTGTTAGGAAATATGTGCGTGAGGCTTCTCTTTACGATGAAATGTTCTATGGAGCTAATTCTTATCAAGATGTATGTAGAAAGGCTAAACAATTACCTCCAAATAGCTATCAAAAATTTCTAGTTTATAGAGATACCATAAGGGCCACTTTTCCATTTAGTTTATTGTAGATTCCAATAGAGGAAGCAAAGGTAAAAGGTATAGAGTTTTCAGCACAGGGAGCCACTTCACAATCTACTATACCTGAACCATCAACTTCACAGGATATAGGGGATATCAACATTATATATGACTGGAAGGAATTTGAGAAGATTACCTCAGATCCTCTAAAGAAGATGAAATAACCAACTATACCTGAAATGCATACTAAAGATATAGTTGGTCAATAATCATCTTTCCCTGGGTCAAATTTTATTGAACCTCATTGAATTCTAGTATTTTTGTTAAGACACCTATCAATGTTCTCCTAGGTTTAGAGAAAATTCCAATGTCTCCTGAACTTATGTTTCAACTTGGAATAGAGGAAATACCACCCATTGAAATATTTTACAACCCAAAACACAAGGCCATCCTTACGAAAAGCAGGAAAAAAAATAAAGACTACAGAGAACCAAACCCTATCAACAATCCCTTTATAGGTGGTTTGGGATGGGTCTTATCTTACCCCTAATTAAGCATATAAAGAACTAGTTCAATACACAATGGCTTATGAAAATGCTAACATTGTGAGGGAAACCAAGGTCAAATAATTTATTGATCCAAAAATTGAGCAAATCAATCAACTGGAGCAAGAGTCTTCCCGTGTTAACTAGCAAATGCAAGTTGAGATTTCTCAAGAACAAAGCAAGTTGGAGGTTGAAAGACAACATAAGGATGCATAGCTTAAAGAGTTACGAACAAAGGTGCAATAAGTTGAGTTTCATGTCATTGATCTCACACAATTCAAGCATGAATTTGTCGGTGTTAACCAACAACTATAGCATCAACATGAATTGTTTTTTCATAGTTTGTACACAATGTAGGTTCCAAGAAAAACATAATTCATTCTTTTCTTAATGATATTGTTGAGATGGAAATAGAATATAATGAGGAAAAACCAACATTGATTGAGGTTACCTCATGGAAATATCATAAAAAAGAAACCCTACCAAGTTGCCAAGGCTTTCTGAAATGCAAAAGGACACAATTCTCTATGCATGGAAGGCCCATATACGCTTAGCCAAGGAAAAAATCAAGGCAACAAAGAACCTTTGTGATCCTTTATTAGAATCTATCTCTTAGTCTCTTAAGGAGACTAAATTAATACGAACAAGCTCAGAGACAACTCTTCCTCAAGAAGAAGCATTAAAGAAGCAAGTACAGTAGGAAAAAGTTGAAACTCTAAACAAAATTGATAGTTAAATGTGGTAAATCTTGAGGAAAACTGGGAATTCTTGGTTAAAACACATTATTTGTAGGTAACTAAAATAATGAACAACCAGGTCAATCAAATGATGCCTTCACTAGAGGCTCATGTGTATAGGTTTCGAGTTAACATTACACCCAATGCACCGCCAAAATTGGAGGAGCTTCTAGAAGTTCAGAAAATATGGAAATCAAGCAATTGTTCACTTGCATCATATGCTTATGAAAGATAAAGCCTCTTCAGTTTGAATGTTATAACAATTCATTATTTTTCTACTTTTGTAAATATTTTGTTGAGAAAATTCACAGAGAAGAACTACCTTCCTCGGAGTCGTAAAAAAATATTTAAGTAGATATTTGGGCACATAGATAAGGTTTTTAAACTTTTGGAAGAAAATGCCCAATTACACTTTTGTACTATGTTCTTTTCAATATAACAGAGAACCGCCTGATTCCATGTTTCATCAATATAGAACAAATCTAATACTATTATTGATTTGTTTTTCTTAAATTTATAATTAGAATCATTCGAATGTTGCTTATGTTTATAAGTGAATGATTCATTACTCACCGTCTTATATAAACAAAGAATGATTTGATTCCATGTTTCATCGAGATAGAATAGATCTGGTGCTATTGTCGATTAGTTTTTCTTAAATTTATAATTGGAATCATTTGAATGTTGCTTATTTTTATGAGTGAACGATTTGATAATTCATTACTGTTTGATTATTTATCTCGTTCATAAGAATAACGATATATTAATTTATATGTGAATGCGGTCTCAAATTTAGTTCAATTAACTACTTAACTAAATTTACAGTTTTCTCTCAATTAATGAGATAACCTAAGATCTAAATTTCTGGTTGTTGCAACTGCCTTTCAATTTCACATATACATTAGTGCTCGGGTTATTTATATATAGATTATATGATATGGTTTAGTTAGAATATATTTTTCCTTACTGTAATCACTTAAAAAATTATATCGACCATTCTTATTTTCATCTAGCCATCTTATTTCAAAGTCTCCATTTGTTGGAGAAATCTTCATAAGGGTAGTGTTGACAGTGTTGGACCTGCCAACATGTCAAGTAATCTCTCTGGTAAGAAGTCCCAACAGTGGGTCATATGGTATCGCCTTGACCGTGGTTGCGCGTAGAGGTAAGTAGGGTGTCCTTGTTGGTAGAAAGGGTGTGACAAATGCAACAAGCCAAGGAAGGTGCATGAAGGTTTATAACACACGGGATGGGGAATGAGTGCGCCCTTTACAAACTTGTGGAAACATGCAGCTTGAAAGGGAAAACTCGAGCAAGGATACATAACAGGCTGGAAGGCAGGTTAACCAAGGATCCAAAGTGATTGTTAAATGAACAACACATCTCAATAAGATTCATACATACATATATAGAAAGAGTCCATAGATAAATGCATAAAAACAATGACATATATGATTATAGTAACCAAGACAGTTGAACTATAATAACAACATATCCATGAAACGTGCTGATTCTACTATATTAATAAAGTGAAAGTTCCAATCATACATACAACCATGAACAACTACTAGTCTCAACAACAGAACGTTACAATCACTGTTTCCTGCTCCTCCAAAGAGATATACTAGCTCTACACTATGGAGAATCCAAGGCTCATTACAATACACTCCAAGATTTCTATAAGGTGCACCTATAGGAAGCTTTGAATCCCAAAATCATGTACAATGAGTGATGAGATTCTATAAATAGAAAAGGGCAAGGTGACCCTTGACATTCCCCCTTTGTGACTCCTCACTTACCCTCATGACTCTTCAACTACTACATGACTGTTACATTCTATTATCGACACTTGGTCTTTCACTTTTAAAAGATGTTACATTACAATCTGCACATGTACCCATGTGAGACAAAATAGGCTTAAGTAAGCCATGCAAGACATCACTAAGAATTGGACCACTGTGGGAAGACCAACTCTTCGACATCCTCCCAATGATTGATGGTGGCAAATTGATGCCAAGCTTAGTAGTCCATGAATGTGTCCATGTATTCCACGGTGAAATCCTTCTGAAAGCGAACTCTTGCCTTCATTGCATCTGGGTACACTGATTTGGCTCCTCTATCCAACTCATCTAATAATAAGCACATCATAGTCTTGAGTGCAGTCAGACCAACAACATACTGATGCATAGTGTCTACGTTAATCTCCAAGTCTATATTGGTGGCTATGCACATCAACTAATTGAAGCACATGTCCAGCTCCAATCGGACTTGGTTCTTTGTCTTTACCTCGGTGAGTGTGCCAATGGATGGGATCGCATGCATGCACACAATGACATCCCTGCTCCTGAACACTCGTGCATGTGATCAACAACACTGCTCACCCTGTCTTATCTGTGCCAGCTACTGGGATGGGTCTATAACCTATATGGGTGCAGTTTCATCAATTTGTGCATGTTGTGCCATCTACTGTACTTATTCTTGTTGTGCTTCCTTCTCTCCTTTACACAACTCTTGTTCTTCCTTGAGTTTTTGTTGCAACTCCTGCAACTCATTCTCTATTTCCTCTATCCTTTGTTTGTCTCTTTGCCTTTGCGAGATGCTTTTTTCACGCTGTCACCTCTTAGCCTCAATGTCCAAAGTTTCTTCCAGCACAAGTGGATCTACTTTGAACTTGTAGCTTTTCTTCACCTTTGCACTGTCAACAACCTTTCTCATGCCTTGGTCATGCACAAGTCTGCTACCCTCTGCTGTTGCTAATGGTGCTACTCGATGTTTCCATTTCATCTTGATATCCTTTTCTATGAACAACTTGGTGTTTTCACAGGTAGGCAAGCTCATAAACACTCGCTCAACTACATCTCTAGTTGGGAGCTCAATGGTGTCCTTTGACCTTGCTCTCTGGGAGTCCATTGTACCTGTACTGGTGAGAGGAAGGTGAACATCTGTGATACCTGGAGGCATAACAACACTCATGGCAAGAAATATGTTAATTGAAAACCAAAACAAAATGGAGAACTGAGACACAACATACCTGTGTGATTGACTGTGAAGATTGTGTAATTTTCACCGGGAGGTTGGGAGAGTGACTGCCAAAACTGCACAAGGCACAATCCAGGCTATCAGGATGTTGACTGAATGCTGGAACTACCCAATGCACAGTCCATCCTGGCCTACTGAGGACTGAAACTATGCAATGCGCAGTTTTAATCAGTAGTGACATGCAAACCAACAAACTGCATTGCACAATTTTTGGGGCCAGTAAGGCACTATCTCCCAGAATTGTGTAATGAAAGCCTGGAGGACAGTGCTGGGCTATATTTGTGCAGTTTCTAGAGGGAAGGTAGAACCTTCACTTCCAGAAATGCACATTTTCTAGTTGGGCAAGGCAAGGTCTAGGCTAAGACAGCCCAGACACGTCGACAAGCGACTGAAAACATGAGAAGTATGAATGCATGGCGAAGCTGAGTGCAAACAAGAGTGAATGCTCATGCATGAAAATAATGAGTGAAGGATTTAGAAAAAGGGAAAACAAGCACGTGTATGAAGCGAGGCGCCACAACGATGACCGTGACTATAGAAACAATGTCATGCATTTGACAACAGTGAGATGCAATGAAAAACTGAAACAATGCTTCTACAAGCTAACATGCATCAAAACGATAACAAGCATTCATTGAAACCAAGCAAACAACACTTACACAAAGCGAAATATATAAAGCAATAGAAACACAACAAAAGACATGAAGAGTAGACTTAACTCAAAAAACCTGAGCTAAATATGCTGAAGACTCCTAGATGTGATGTGGGATGTCAGAGCTCCAAGATCAATGTCAAGAATGGGCTCTTCAGTGTTGGGTACATAATTTTTGATAATATTGAGGATTATGATGTGCATGCCACAAATATAGGAAAAAGAAACACTTGGAGGGAAGTTTTTGAACGATTTTTGCATGTAACTGCCAGCTGCTAAAAGTAGATTCCTAAAATCTAGGGATGCTTTTCTTTTTTGGGAAAAACAAGCCATGCATGTAAATCATGATTACTTAGTCCTGGAGGGAACTGGTCAACCTAGAAACATATGCAGCAGTATGCAAGCTTGCGGATGAAATATGTGTAATTTCTGGGCTAAGCAAGACTAGTTGTTCCTTATGCATTGTGTAATTTCTGGACTGAAGCCTGGTTGTCAATTAGAATTTTGAGCTGAAGCCCGATGTCGGGTTGAATTATGCATTTTCTAGAGGGAAGGTTTCCTGGCTGGATTGCACATTTCTAGAGCCCAGCAATATTACGCAATTTCTGGAGGGAAGGCTAGTTCCGCTCCAGAATTGCACAATTTTCAAGGTGAGCATCTCTGCCAGAAAATTGACTAAGTCCGGAGTGACAGCCTGTGGTGGGAGATGAACAAGTTCATCAGCACAAGTTAGGAATCCGTTGAAACTCAACTAAAGCCCATGTACTTGGACAATGCAAGACATGTTGCTATGGATGGTTGGTAGGGGGGCTCCAAAATGAATCTAAGGAAAAATTTTGGAGGGTGGTTGTAGCCGCTACAACACTTGGCGACACATTGGTAGAACTCCAACTCTCTGAATGGACCTTGTTTCTTGAAAATCAAGTCTAACTCCTTCGCCAATATTGTTCAATTCTCAAATCATCTTGATTCCCACATTAGCTTGATTGAAAGATGTAGCACCTATCATTCTCTTGGTCAGTCAACACAAATTCCAAGCCAAGTCAACATAGTTGTTTTGATTGGGGATGAGGGGTATATTGGTACACAAGAAATATGACAGTCAGAGTTTAAGTTTCATCTATGGTGTTGCTTCATTACCAACATGCCTGGTCAGTACCCCTACAGAGTCACATAGAAACAGAAGCATCACTCCGCTACCAGTGAGCCTATTAGTACCCCGACAGATTTACTTGCATCACCTCTCTATGCAGGAAGCCTTTCTCTCCTTTCACCTTATTCATTTTTCATTTTTTCATTTTTTCAAAATATTTGCATAGAAATTATTCATTTCAGAGGTGGACGAGGAATCCTGACTTATTGAGAGTAGAAGAGGTTGTTCCTTTAGGGAAGTATTTTGTATATACCTCTGACATACTTGTTAAGGTTCCCCTCGTCACCTTACTCTACTTGACTATGCTGATAAGGGTTAACCCAAAAACAACTGATTAGAGTAGGTGATACTAGTTAGAATGCAAGCGTTGTGATTTCATCAAGGTTCACTTCAAATAGAGCTTATTTTCCGTTGGTGTATCATGGACTAAAGACAAAAATTTCTTCATACAGAGATAGGATGATAGAAAACCAAGTATTGATAACTGTACAAGTCCTCATGTACTTTACCCAGCTTGTTTCAGGAGTCACACAGGGTTCATGCAAAACTAACCTACGAATGTAAATAACAAACAAACAACAAAAGAGCGAAGAGAAGAAGAAAATATAAAAGTAAAGGGAGTAAGAAAACAAGAAAGTGATCAAACAAATAAACAAGAAAGCAAACATGAATGCAAGAAAACCAACAAGAAGCAAACATTACTCTTACTCCTAAGCCAACAGTGCATAGGTCTGATCACATGAAGTAATACTTCCAATGAAGCCACTGGTGCATTGGTTGACCCAAGTTGGTGAAGGCGTGGTTCACGAATAACACAGTCATGTGAAACAACAAACATGAAGGATATAACAATGAAGACAAACACACTCCAGTTTAAACGCATCCACAAAAAAGAAATGGGTGAAAGCGCATGGCATGCACTCTGTGGACTCGTCATGGTGTTGTGATACACTACGTGCAGATGTTAAGCATACACATTCTCTTGACTGTGACATGCAAGAAAACGTGAGAAAGGTAGACCACTTATGTCGCACAAGTGTGCTTGCTGTGTAAGATTCCTCCAATGCAAGAGTGATGGAATCATGTGATTTGAGTGAAGGAAGTGAAATCTGGGTGTTTCGTTGGTATTCAATGCAAAGCAGAGAGTGATGAGGAGCCTTGCGTGTTTCAACAATTTTCTAATCGGAAGTGAAACCAACCTTAGGAAAACAAGGGCATGAAATAACCATCAGCTCGGGTTGAAGTGCCTTGATAGCCTACGGGGTTTTGACTTCGTCGAGAGGTAGATCATAGAATACCGTGAGTGAATCAACATCATGATCAAATGAAGAATTACATATATCACAATAGCCATGATTAGAAAATTCGGGATGTTCGTCGGCATCCTCATGATCTGATGAATCATGCAGAGGGGTAGATGAGAAGCAAGGATGTTCACCCTCTGTGTTTTCAGAAATGATAGATGACAAATTGGACAAATTTTCAAAGGAAGATGTGTCCTCTCCACAATTTAATGACAGATTGACATCCGATGTGTCTTATGAACGATTGGAAGTTGAAACATCCAGAAATGAGTTTTCACAAGGGAAATCAGTGGTGGAAGAATCACAAGGGATGTCAGGATAGAGCAGGTGAAATGCATGTGGAAGGGAGTCATTCTTCATTGCTGGTTCTTCTTTAGATTCCCGCACACACTCATCATGAATGATATTGTAGGTTGGCCGCACAACACCAACTCTGTCGACAAATTGATCCTTGTTCACAACATGTGAGGAGTCCGGAACAGAAGAACACAAGCTAGTACAATCTAGATGATCAATGGCATGTGAGGATGGAGGTTGAGGGAACAAATCCACGTGATAACTAGCAGGTTTGCAAGTCAAATATACGCATATATCAAGAGAAGGTGGGGTAAGAGGATGTGACAGTTCAACATATGTGCATGCACAACCTCCCACCTCGTACTGCGGAGCTAGAGATGTTTGATGAGAAGAGGACGGACAGTCGCTTGTGACAATGACCTTGTCCATATTAGATTTGGAAGCTCTAACACCGAGGTGTGTTGGGAGGGGGTCGAATGATTCCAAGAGTTTAAGATTTTTGGATATGTAAAGAAGATACTAAAATCTTCCATCGAGAAATTCCCAATCAATTTTATCTTCAGGAAATTAGTATGCAAGATTACAAAAGCGTGTGTGAAACTGTTCAATGGATTCATCGGGTGATTTTCGTAATTTCAGAATTTCTTTATTGATTGCTTTACGGTCAAAATGATTGAAAGCATGGTCTATCTCTACGACTAGATGAGAAAGAGAATGAATAGACTTTTCAAGCACCGTGGCACACCAATGCATTGGGTGCCCTCGAAGCATGTAGCTGAACAATGTGTAGGTCATGTAATCTTCAAAGCTTTCATGTCTTTCACAAGAGCCTACTATGCTAACTGCATGTCTAACCAAGCCTACTTGGCCTCCGCCATTGTATGTTTTATGTGACAAGTTATCCCAGATCTCTTTTTATATTTCAAAGTTGTTTCCAAAATACATACACTCTGGAAGAGAAACTTTGTAGTTAGTCATGATAGGTACGCGACGATTCAAAATGGATGTGAGGAATCAACTTGTCATCTAGCCCTCCTTCTAGCGCCAGAATGTTGATGGTGTTGGACACGCCAACATGGAAAGGGATTTCCCGGTTAAGAATTCCCAACTAGACCTCAGAGTGTTTGGTGTAGGAGTCCCAGCAATGGGTCATATGGTATCGCCTTGACTGCGGTTGCTTGCAGAGGTAAGTAGGATGTCCTTGTTGGTAGCAAGGGTGTGACCAATGCAACAAGCGAAGGAAGGTGAACGAACGGTTCAAACACATAGAATGGGGAGTGAGGGCACCCATTAGAAACATGTGGAAACATGCAACTTGAAAGGGAACACACGAGAAAATATACATCACAAGCTAGAAGGTAGGTTAACCAATGATCCGAAGTGATGGTTAAACCAACCTCACATCTCAATAAGACTCATACATAGATATATAAGAAGAGTCCATACATACATGCATAAACAAATAACTACATATATCATTAGAGTAACCAAGATAGGTGAACTACAATAACAACATATGCATGAAACGAGTTGGCTCCTTTATATTAAAAAAGTGAAAGTTCCAATCATACATACAACCATGACCAACTACTACTCCCTACAATGGAATGTTACAATCACTTTCGCCTACTCCTCCAAAGAGATATACTAGCTCTACACTATGGAGAAGCCAAGGCTTGTTACAATACACTCCAAGCTTTCTCTAAGGTACACCTATAGGAAGCTTGGCTCCGAAAATCCTGTACAATGAGTTATGAGGTTCTATAAATAGCAAAGGGCGGGGTGACCCTTGACATTCCCCCTTTGTGACTCTTCACCTACCCTCATGACTCTTCAACTACTACATGACTGTTACATTCTAGTATCGACACTTGGTCTTTCACTTTTACAAGATGTTACATTACAATTTGCACATGTACCCATGTGAGACAAAATAGGCTTGAGTAAGCCATGCAAGACATCACTAAGACTAAGACAACTGTGGGAATACCAACCCTTCAACATCCTCGCAATGATCAATGGTGGTGAACTGATTCCAAGCTTAGTAGCCTGTGATGGTGTTCATGTATTCTGTGGTGACATCCTCCTGAAAGCGAACTCTTTCCTTTGTTGCATTCAGGTACATTGATTTGGATCCTCTATCCAACTCTTCTGATAATACACGCATAATAGTCCCGAGTGCAGTCAAACCAACAACATATTGATGCATAGTGTCTATGCTAATATCCAAGTCTGTGCTGGTGGCTATGCACATCAACTCATCAAAGTACATGTCCAACTCTAATCAGACTTGGCTCTTTGTCTTCGCCTTGGTGATTGTGCCAATGGATGGGATCGCATGCGTGCACACAATGACATCCATGCTCCTAAAAAACTGTGCATGTGATCAACAACATTGCTCACCTTGTCTGCTCTGTGCCAGCTGTTGGGATGGGTTTAAAACCTTTGTGGGTGTAGTTTCATCAATTTGTGCATGTTGCACCTCTTGATGTACCTGTTCCTTCTGCAATTCCTTCTCTCCTCTGTGCAACTCCTGTTCTTCCATGAGTTGCCGCTTCAACTCCTACAACTCCTTCTTTGTTTCCTCCATCCTATATTTCTCTCTTTGCCTTTGCATGATTCTCTTATCCCACTGTCGCCTCTTAGCCTCAATATCCAACACTGCTTCCATCACAAGTGGATCTACTTTGAAGTTGCAGCTTTGCTCTGCCTCTCTACTGTCAACAACCTTCCTCTTGCATTGGTCATGCGCAGGTTTGCTACCCTTTGCTATAGCTGATGGTTTTTCTTGCTGTGATGCTACTACCATTTCATCTTGATATTCTTGTCTATGAACAACTTGGTGTCTTCATAGATAGGAGAGCTCATAGTCACTCTCTCAACTACATCTCTAGTTGCGCTCTCAATGATGTCCTTTGACCCTTCCCTCTGGGAGGCCATTGTAGCTATATTGTTGAGAGGAAGAAGAACACCTGTGATACTTGGAGACATAAAAACACTCATGGAAAGAAATATGTTAGTTGAAAACCAAAACAAAATAGAGAACTGACATGCAATATAACTGTGTGATTAACTATGAAGATTGCATAATTTTCAACGGGAGGCTGGGAGACTAACTGCCAAAACTATGCAAGGCATAGTGCGGGCTGTTAGGAGGTTGACTAATTGCTGGAACTGTGTAATGCATAGTTCAACTTGGCCTGCTAAGGACTGAAACTGCACAATGTGTAGTTACAGTCAGTAGTGACATGAAAACCAAAAAACTGCATTACGCAACTTTTGGGTCCAGCAAGGCACTGCCTCCTAGAATTGCGCAATGCAAGCCTAGAGGCCAGTGCTAGGCTAGATTTGTGTAGTTTATAGAGAGATGGAAGATCCTTCACTTCCATAAATACGCATTTGCTAGCCGGGCAAGGCAAGGTCTAGGCCAAGGCACGCCAGACCCGTTGATGGGTGACTGAAAACATGAGAAGTCTGAATGCATGGCGAAGCTGAGTACAAACAAGAGTGAATGATCATGCATGCAAACTGATGCAGGTGGATGTTGGTGGCCACCTACATATTCCACTTGGACCCTGACCATTGTTTCTTTCAGTTTTTCAGTTTCCTTAATTGTAACACAGTTTACTATTTTTGGTATTTTTTTGGGTCCTGGACTTTCAGAGATGTTTTGAGGCCCTAAACAATGTTCGTTTTTTTGTTGTTGGAAAAATTCCTTTAATGGTTGCTTTGACAATAAATTCGGTAGTTGTAGTTCTCGGAGAGATCTTTCCAATGAGGTATCATATGTGTCAAACGGTGATAATATGACCAAGTTACGACCCCAAGAAGTTGGTTGCCCAACTAACCCCAACGTGGCCCATAAACTCTTGGTGTTACATCTCCTTGGGTTAGGGTTTTATCTTATTATTCAATAATAAAAAATTCCCTTGAGCTTCATTGTAACTTAGTTCAGAGGCATGTAGTTGCCACATCTCTTCTCAGAGATAAGCTTCCATCCCTGAGCTACCTTATTTCCATTTTATTTGTAAGCACAGTTCAATATTTTTCTACTAATGAAATGAAGTGTTTTTCTGCGCCATATCTGTGTTATGATTATATCTATAAGTTGTACCATTCCTTTTTAAGTTCAAATTAGTGGTATTAGAGCAATCCGCTCTTTCTATATTTTTCTTTGCATGTGCCCAACGAGGTTAGGGTGTAAGGAGTTAGGGCTCGATCTAGTTGAACCATTGCATGATCAACCTCGCAAAACTTGATGACCTCCCATGGCAGAAGAAAAGAAAAAGGGGTAGGAGATCCTTTCAAAATGTTGCTTGAGGAAGCCCTCAAGTGACAGTTTAGCAGCCACTCTGGAGGCACTACTCCTTTTAAGGTACAAGTTAACTTCAATATTCCCATATTCGAAGGCCTAATAGATGCAGACAACGTAGATAAATGGTTAAATCTGTTGGAAGGATATTTTTTAGTTCATGATGTTTCCAATCAGGAAAAGGTTATTTTTTTCACTTATCAAAGCTGCCCCACACGTCAAGGATTGGTGGGAAATCTATTGTGAACAAAAGGAAGAGAGTGAACACTTGCTATTTTTAGCTGCACCCACTTGGAATTCTTTTTGAGATGCCATCAAGGAACAATATTACCCTGTCAGGAGCTATGAAGATAAATACATAAAGTGGACCATGCTACAGTGGGGAAGGGACCAAGATGTGCCAGAGTTAAAAATTACTTTCCATACCCTTTGCACGAAGCTAGGTATCAAGGATATTGAGCGGAATTTGGTGCTCAAGTACCGTGACAATATACACAAGTACATCTATGACGAGATGGAGTTCTTTGACATCTCCTCTTTTGGCATGACATATCGGTATGCTGTAAAGATTGAGCAGAAGTTTAAATAGAAGAAGCGGGACTTGGATCCGTGAATCCAAACCAAGGAAAAGGCACCCCCAAACCAAAGAACAAGGGACCAAGCTAAGGCGAGGCTACCTAGGAAAACTCATTGAAGTTGCAAGCAAGGAACACCGCCGTGAAGATGAAGAAGGACATGGGAAAATGGTGTGAGTTCCATAAGAGCTCCACTCACAATACAAGTGAGTGTTGGGCCAAGCAGTCACTAGTGGCTGAGCTGAAGGCTTCCGAATTAGACGCAAGTTTTGACTTTGAATCATAACCTGATAAGGGAATTGATGAAGGGAAGATTATTATTCATGTGGAGCCCAGTGCCACTGTGGCCACCACAAAGATCCAAAAAAATTGAGCCTGAATATCTAGAGGAGGGGGAACGCCTCTTCTAATCACATATGTGGGTGAAGGGTTCTTCATTGCAGTTCATTTTCGACATCGGGAGGTAAAAGAACCTCATTTCAGTAGAGGTCATGAAGCGATTGGGCCTAAAGACTACAACACATCCACATCTGTACACCATTGGGTGGCTTCACTAAGGACAAGATCTTCATGTCAGCTAGTAGTATCGCCTTCCCTACAACATCAAGCCCTTCACAAATGAGGTACTGTGTGATGTTGCTCCTCTTGAAGTTTCTGATGTATTGTTAGGACAACCATACTTGTGAAAGCAACATGCTGTATATGAGTCTAGATCTCATTTTGTGATTATTTCTTTGGCTAATAAGTTGTATAGGATACCAAAGGTAGCCCTGCCTACTGCCATCTCTTTGATCACTGCAAAGAAATGCATTAAGATCATTTCCCAGACTAGGAAATCTATTTTTCTTATGATTCTCCCCTAAGGAAAGAAGAAAGTTGTGGCCACGACTTCTAGGCAAGTCTCCTTTGCACAACAGAAGCAGATGGACAAGGTCATGGAGGAGTATAACGATATTTTTGCCTCACCCACAAGGGTACCTTTGCATTGTTAGGTGAAGCACTCCATCTATCGGACCTCGGGCATGCCGCTGCCCAATGGACCAATCTATCGATGCTCTGTTCTAGAGAACGATGAGATCAAGAGGCAGATTGAGGAACTACTGTAGAAAGGGCACATCAGGCCAAGCTCATCACCCTATAGGAGCCTGATTGTCTTGGTACAGAATAAGGATGGGACCTAGAGGTTTTGTATTGATTATCAGGCATTGAACAAGATCACTGTCCAGAATAGGTACCCAATCCCTTCAAATCCAAGGAGGGCATTTTTGAATGGTTGGTCATGCCATTCAGATTGATGAATTTACCCTGCAACCTTCATGAGACTCATGGAAAACATCTTGCGACCCTTCACCAATGCATTCGTGGTGGTGTATTTCGATGACATCTTGATCTTTAACCAAAATTGGGAAGAGCACCTCCACAATATTCGGCTGGTCCTTCAAACCCTTCAACAACACAAGTTGTGTGCTAACTTGGAGAAATGCACCTTTGTCCTGACCTACGTTCAATATCTGGGGTACATAAATTGATGAGTAGGGTGTACATGTGGACCAATTCAAGATACAAGTCATTTGGGATTTTCTAGCCCCAACCACTCTAACAGAGCTCTGCAGCTTTTTGGGTCTTGCCAATTTCTATTGTAGGTTCATGTGGGGGTTCTCTCATATCACTTGGCCTTTAAGTCAAGTCACCAAGGGTAGAGTGAAAGCAAATTTCTTTTGGTTGAAAACCCAACAATGAGTGTTCTCTGAGTTGAAGAATCGTCTATGTTCAGCACCAGTGCTCACATTACAAGACCTGCAACAACCATTTGAGATTGAGATAGATGCTTCTGACTATGCTATTGGTGCAGTTCTTGCTCAACATGGGCATCCGATGGCTTACCACAGTGAGATCGTTTCAGTCACAGTCCGAAAGTACCCCACATATGACAAAGAAATGTATTCCATTGTGTAGGTTTGCCATCAATGGAAGCATTACATTATGGGGAAGGAAACGGTAATCCACATAGACCATCGGCCTCTACAGTTCATACAGACATAAGGAAATTTTCAGAGCAATTGCCATTAGAAATGGTCCATCTATATGCAATAGTTCCATTTGAAACTTAAGCATAAGAAGGACAACACCAATAACTTCAGTGGTTTCCTCATCCAACCAACAGTCATGATGCTAATCACTGTGCTTGACTCCTATGGGCACGAGACATCAGGGTGGCTACATCTTTACAATAATGATCCAAAATTCAGCAGCATATACCAGGCACTCTTGGAAGGGAAGCAAGTTCCAAATTTTCACCTTCAAGATGCACCCTTATGCCACTTGGGACACATTTGTTTTCCTTCAAGTGAGTGTGCCAAGATGATTTGGGAGGTGCACTACAGTCGGGTTGTTGGACATTTCGAAGTAGAGAAAATAATGGTGGTATTGCAGAAGTATTTTTGTTGGCCGAAACTTCGTCAGGATGTTGGGAAGTACATTAGATCTTGCATCGCCTGTTCCATTTCCAAACTAACCATCAAGAAGCAAGGCCTGTATACTCCTCTACCTACTCCTATTCGACCTTGGGAATTTGTCTCCATGGATTATATGTTAGGCCTTCCTTCTACTAATGACGACAACGATTGCATTTTCATGGTCGCTGATGGATTCTCTAAGATGGCCATCATGGCGGCCTATAAGAAGAGTATCGAAATAGAGGGAATTGCTAAGATATTCTTTGAGAAAGTGTGGGTACACTTCGGGGTCCCACAGTCCATTATCTCAGATGGAGACAAAATATTCCTGAGTGCATTTTGGTCAAGTCTCTGGTCGATGCTGGATACAGAACTTACTAAGTCCATGAATTTCCGTCCACAAACTGATGGCCAAATAGAGGTTTTCAATAGGATGATCATACACATTCTATGCATGTACAACTCAAAGCATCCATGCACATGGGATGAAAGTCTCCTCTACGTCCAACACAACTACAACAAAGCTCTCCATAGCTCAACAAGCCATAGCCCATTTCAGGTAGGGCTGGGATTTCAGCCATTGTGCCCTATTGATGTGGCCATACCATTTGCAGCCACTCACGTAGATTCGGCTCACGTGCAGTCCAAAGCTAAGAGGGATAATAGGTTCATTGAGCGCATTCAACACATCCACCAATAGGCCCATGATATATTAGACAGAGCTAATGCTAAGTGCAAGCAACACCATGATCAACATTAAGTGCCACACAAGTTCCAGGTGGGGGACAAAGTTTGGCTACATTTGAGGAAGGAGCGCCTTGCTGGACCGCACCGCAAGCTTTAACCGCTCCGACATGGGCCATACACTATCACCAAGGCCATCGATGGCAATGCCTTCAAGTTAAACATCCCGCCATTCCTTGGTCTGCACCAAGTATTCAATGTAGATCACCTTTGACCATACTTTCCACCATTTTTGGACACACCTACAATTGCTGAGCAACTCACACCAACAAAGCTCAACCAGACTGCATGGAACGTGCCACAACTGATCAGATCATGGAAACACAGATCAAGAACACTCAAAAATAGAGGATGCAACTATGTCAAGCTATCAAAGTAGGCCAACTCCTTCACCAAGGAAAATGGCTCACTAGGGACCAAGTTCACTAGAAGTTTCCTCATCTCATGGAGGAACTCAACACAATGGGGACCATTGCTTCCTAAGGGGGGATGACTAATCCAAATGGATATTGGTGGCCACCCACCTATTCCACTTGGACCCTCACCATTGGTTCTTTCAGTTTTTCAATTTCCTTAATTGTAGCACAATTTACTATTTTTGGCCGTTTTTCGGGTCTTAAACTTCCATAGCCATTTTGAGGCCTTAGACAACGTCTTTTTGGCAAAATTTCTTTAGTGATTTCAATGGAAATCAAATTGGAAGTTTTAGTATTTGGAGAGTTCTTTCCAACGAGGTATCATACACGTCAAACAAAGATAATATGAGCAAGTTACGACCCTGGGAAATTGGCTGCCCAAATAACCCCAACGGTGCCCATAAAATCTTGGTGTTACATCTCCTCGAGTCAGGATTTTGGTTATTTAGGGTTTTCTATTATTGTTCAATAATAAAAAAATTCCCTTGAACCTCATTATAGCTCAGTTTAGAGGGATGTAGCCACCACATCTCTTCTCAGAGATATGCTACCATAGCTCGAGCTATCTTATTTCCATTCTGTTTGTAAGCATAGTTCAATATTTTTCTGTTAATGAAAATAAGTGTTTTTTTTCTACATCTCTATGTTTATGATTATATATGTAAGTTGTAGAGTTCCTTTTTAAGTTCAGATCGCAAAAAGTGAGTGCAAGATTCATAAAACGAGAAAAAAAGCATGTGTGGAAGCAAGGTGCCGCAACAATGACCGTGAGTGCAAAAACAATGTCATGCATGTGAAAACAATGAGATGCAATGAAAAACTGAAACAATGCTTCGACAATCTAACATGCATGAAAGTGACAATAATCGTTCATCAAAATCAAGTAGACAACACTTATAGAAAGCAAAATACAAAAAGCGACAAAAACGTAGCAAAAGACATGAAGAGCAAAATTACCTCAAAATAGATGAGTTGAATGTGCCGAAGACTCCTAGATGTGATGTGGGATGTCAGAGCTCCAATATTGATTTGAGGAATGATCTTTGCAGCGTTGGGTACATAAGTTTTGATAATATTGAGGCTTATGATGTGCATTCCACAAATCTAGGAAAAAGCAACACTTGGAGGGAAGTTTCTAAATGATCTTTGCATGTAACCTCCAACTGCTAAAAATAGATCCCTAAAATCTAGGGATTCTTTGCTTTTTGGTTTTTGGGAAAAGAAGCCCATGCATGCAAATTAGGATTGCTTAGTCTTGGAGGGAACCGGTCAACCTAAGAACACATGCAGTAGTCTGCAAGCCTGGGGATGATATATACACAATTTCTGGGCTAAGTAACACTGGTTGTCCCTTATGCCTTGTACAATTTATGGATTGAAGCCCTGACTGCTAGTCAGAATTATGTATTTTCTGAGCTGAAGCCCCGTGTTGGGCTGAATTGCGCATTTTCTAGAGGGAAGGTTGCCTAGCTGGATTGCACATTTTTGGAGCCTAGCAGGTAGCCTAGAAGGATTACACAATTTCTGGAGGGAAGGTTGGTTCCCATCCAGAATTGCGCAATTTTCAAGGTGAGCATATCAGCTAGAAAATTGACTAAGTCTGGAATGATAGCCTGTGGTGGGAGACAAACAAGTTGATCAACACAGGCTGGGAAGCCATTGAAACTCAGTTGAAGCCTATGTACTTGGACAGTGCAAGACATGTTTCGAAGGATGGTTGGTAAGGAGGCTCCAAAACGAAGCTAGGGAAAAATTTTGGAGGGTGGTTGTAGCCACTACAACAGTTAGCTCGACCCAATTTTAAACTAGTCAAAACCACCAACCCAAATAGAAAAGAGTTTATTTTGGAGCTCTGATCAGCTGGTTTCCTAAATGATGTTGACATCATTTCTAGCCATCAACATTTCTGGTGCCAGAAGGAGGGCCATCTGACTATGAATGGCAATAATATCACATCAGAAAATAGCAAGCCATTTAAAGAGTTCATCTCCACCCTTGATTTCTCCCACAACATCCAGCTCCCATTCACAATCTCCTCCCCCATGATATGAAGTTTTAGAACCTTCTCATACATTATTACTACTTTACATACGTCTTCTAGTGAGCCTTCAGTTAACACACCTCTTCCTCAAGATTCCCCTATATAGCCCTAAATTTAGAGCATTATTGAGAAGAATAAAGGGCTCTCCATATCAAAGATCAACCTCAAGTATTTTAATATTTAGAAGGAAGTGTTACATCATCACTGAAGAGTTTGGTATTATAACTAGGGATAAAAATGAGAAGTTAGGAGTTAAACCCTTTGAGTTTCCACTCGACACACACCGTTAGAAGAAACTTATTTCAAGTTCTGATTCAATAGCTAGTGTAAATATTACTCCTAGTTCCCCTACTCCTACACCTACCATTACTCCTTCAACTATAAAATCATCTCAAACCATTTCTCCTTCATCCTCATATACATCTCCTTCTTCAACTCAACTTACAATATCTTCTATTATTTATGTTACAATAGGTTCCTCATCATCCACAATCCCATCATCTTCCACTACAACTACTTCTGCTACTATAACTGTCATAATCCCTACAATTACTAGAAGGGCACAAAGACCCTGGGAAACCCTTGGAGCTATGAATGTTGGGGGTCAAAAACATCCTCTTCCTAAACATCCTCAATGATGGCTACCAAAATTTAATCCTAATAATAATGTACCTCCTGAAGAACATATCAATAATTTTATGCAAGCTATCAATTTAAAAGATGTTTAGGTAGAAGATGTAGTTTTTAGAATTTTACCTCATACTTTTGAAGGTAAAGTTGCTTCCTGGTATTTTACTTTACCTGCTAATTCTATAACCAACTGTGATACTTTTGATTACTTGTTTTTGAAAAAAAAAGGTGATGATAAGTAACTAGCTTCACTTATAATTGAATTGTCCAATATAAATATGGGTATATGAGCTAGTCAAATATTTCAATATAAGATTTAACCAAATTTTGAATAAGATACTAGCTACTTCCAAGCTAGGTTAGGATTTCCAAGTTGAATGGTATATCGGAGCTCTACGTACTTCAATGGCTATGTTTTTCAATAGGGCATCCAAAGTTACTATGAATGATAATATGAAGGAAGAAATAGATTTTGAAAAGCGAATGTCAACCATTGCTAGGAAGGCTTTCGTAGAAGAAAATAAACCTTCCCCTCAACTAACTAAAAAATTCACATTTAAGGAGGAGAAGAAGAAAAAGATCACTAAAGAACTGTTTGATATGGAAGGTATTAAAAAGTTTATCGAAATTCTATCCAACGAGGTATTTGAACTCAAGAAGTAAGTTGCAGAAGAGCCATCTTCAAGAAGACAATTTAGACCATTCATAAGAGCTCAGAAAACTCCTCCATCTAGATATATTTCAGTTGCCGAATAAGAAGAAGAGGAAGAAGAAGTAGAGAAAATAGAAGAAGAAGAGGAACGAAGAAATAGCTGATGCTAATGTGACTTGGGATTTCATTGGTTCCGTATCTGATGAAGAAGAGGAAGAGGTTATGGTCGTGACAACAAGAAGCAAAGCCTTTGCGAATATGACTCCTGCTATTAAGGGAAATTCTCCAAGTACTTCTTCATCCCTTGCAAATAAAAGTTATATTCCTGCTCCATCCACTCCTCCTACTCCTATAGATAAAGGCTCCACTCCAAATAGGTCTACTTAAAAAACCCTTTTGATTTCTGATAATATAGAGTACAATATTATTGAAGACATGAAGAAGACTAAGGAAACCATTTCATTATATGGACTTAGTAAGTTAAAACAATGACACTTTTTTTTATTAAATGCTTTAAATGCTACTCCTAAATCTTTTATAACTTCATTTGTTTTTTCTACCAAAGGTAAAACCAAAACAAATCCTTCTTCTTCTCCTGAAAAAATGAAATAGGTTGACACCATATTAATATAGGTGATAGGTCTAATTCTCGTACTCCAACATTTTTGTTGGATGTTGAAGTATTTAATAAGAATGTACATGACTGTTTAGTTGACTCTCACACCTCTTCTAATATCTTCCATACATTGTCTACTTGAAAATAAATGTTAGGCCCCAAGAGTTAACCACTCAGGTCATTCATCTTGATAGGACAAAAGTCAAGGTTTTGGGTGAGCTTAAAGATGTCCTATAAGACTAGCATCACAACCCAAAGTATTCAAATCATGGATATTGTGATAGATGATATCCGAAAATCTTATGGTCTTCTTTTAAGTAGAGATTGGTCTGAGAAATTGAAAGGTTATTTTTCTGTTGACTCATCTCACCTATGGCTTCCATTTAACGGTAAGCATAATCAAATAAGTGTTGACCATGAGAAACATATTAAGCATACGATCACAGATATTGATGAGGGGAATGGACTCATCGTCTTTTTAGACAATATTTTAGGGAATTTTGTCTAAACTCTTATTTTGGAAAATTTACTGCACAAATTATCCTTTTTTACCCACCACTATATGCTCATAAATAAAAACTATTCATAGACTTATTCACATCAATGTGAAAATATTGTAGAAACCTCTATAGATAAACTCGTAAATAATAAATTATGGACCACGTATTTGATGGGTCAAAATATAATGATAGGGTTGATGCAAGATGCATTCTAGTGAATCCCAATGGGGAGAAAACCATATTTATCTATAGACTTGAGTTTGAATGTACAAATAACGTTGTTGAATATGAAGCGCTTGTGCAAGTATTAAGGAAAGCCATTAGCCTAGATGTCCAGTATTCGAAGGTTTTTAGAAATTCAGAAATCATCATTAAACAAGTCAGAAACAATATCCCTTATGTTTCCAATCACCTTAAACACTATCAATTACTCGTTCAAGAATTGAATTCCCAATTTTTGTGCTTTCGATATTATTCCTATTCCAAGATTGCAGAATGTAAGTGCACATCTTCTAGCCAACGTTACTTATAGGCATATCCCATTAGAGGATTTTAGCCATGATCATTTTTCCATTGAATTGATTTTTAGACCATCAATCCCTAACAACATCTCCAACTAGTGAGTCTTCAATGATGATGAAAACATCATCACTTTCCTCACTCTCGAGGGGATGTATGATGACCGAATCATTGATGAAGATTCTCATGATAATGAATTGAGAAAACCATAAAATGAAAGTAAATCTTAAAATTCCATTGTTAAATCTATAGTCAACCTTGAATATCTTTAAGATATGAAATATAGATTTAAAAGACCTACTAACTTGTTGTAGCAGCTATAACCACCCTCTAAATTTTTTCCTTTGCTTTGTTTTGGAGTCTCGCTCCTAAAATCTTAATAGCTTATCTTGCACTACTCAGGTACTTGTGTGTTCAGTTGAGTTTATCTCTCACTTTGCAGCTTGTGTTCACTTACTTCCTTGTTGTCTAACCACAAGCTAAACCCTGTGACTTGGTTTATTTGGTTCTTGCACTGTCTTGGAAAACCACGTAGTCCTAGAGGGTAGCTAACCTTACTCTCAGGAATTGTGCAGAGCAGCCCAACAATGAGCCTTTCTCTCAAGAATTGCATAGATAAGCCTAAAATTGAGCTTCAGCTCCAGAAATGCACAGATCTAGCTAAAAAGTTGTCTTCAACTGGGAAATTGCATAGAGCATGAGAGGCAACCAGAGCCACTCAACCCAGAAATTGCGCAACAACATTCCGTCAACTGTTTCCCAATGCATGTGTCGGCAGGTTTCCTGATTCCCTCCAAAACTACACAATTTCTCCATGCATGCATGGTAGGCTTTCCCAAAAAATAAAAAAGCTAAAAAAACCATCCCTAAAAATAACGATCTATTTTTAGCAGTAGGAGTTACACTTAATCTAATTTTAGAAAATTGCCGCCACTTGTTGCTTTTTCTTAGATTTTTGGCATGCATGTCATAAAACCTAAATCAATTGAATCTATTTAATGGATGTCTCTAGAGCTCATTTACACACTCAATCTTGGAGCTCTAGCATTCCCGAGGAATCTAGGAACCTTTAGCACGATCAAAGCAACTTTTTTGGGTAAGTTTTGCTTTTCAAGTTTGTTGCTGCTTTTGTTGTTGCTTTTATTTCTTTGGCTTGTGTGAGTGTTGTTTTGCATGTTTTACTAAACAAACACTGGAGTTTTCCTTTTTTTTTTTTTTTTTTTTTTAATTTGTAGAAGTGTTGTTTCAAGTTTTGGATTGCCTTTCTTGAGTGTTACATGCATAACCCCAATTTTTGCACTAATGGTTGTTGTTGTAGTGAATCTCCCCACCAGCTTTGTTGTTTTTCTGCTCGACTGATTTATGCACTTGATTTGATTGCATGCATGACCATTCGCTCAAATCTGCACCATCCTTCACTCATGCATTCAAATCTACTCGTTTTCAAGTTTCCCTTGGGTGGATCTAGGATACTTTGGCTCAGATCTAGTAGTTCTCAACATGCACTGCGCATTTATGGAACTTCAGGCTCTGCCTTGGCTCCATGAATTGGGCAGAGGCTGCCAATGACTAGCTCTAGCTATGCTCTGTGCAATTCCAAGAGACAGTTCCTGGCCTTTCCCACTAGGATTGTGCAATGTGCAGTCCCAAACAGCATCAAGCCAGATTAAATTGTGCATTGTGCGGTTCTAGTCCACAGCAAGCTATACTAGACTGTGCTATGTGCAGCTCCAGTCATCAGTACCTCTCATTGACAACTATGAATACGTAATGTGTATATCCAAATGACAGTCCCTCGCCTATGAGAGTCATAACTGCACAACCTTGCCCAATAGTTGCCCAGTTTCTTGCATGATCGATCCTTGAAGTGCTTTGTGTTTTTAATTTGACATTTGCTTTCCATGAGTGTCTACTCTATCTCCAGGTACATAAGTTGTTGATCAGTTTGTCAGCAGTGGAAGCATCATGGTATCCAAGAGAGCTAGATCAAAGGATACTGTAGAGAGAAACACTAGAGATGTGGTTGAACAGGTGCCAATTAACTTTCATATTTATGCAGACATGCAACTATTCATAGAGAAGGACATGAAGATTACATGACAAGAAATAAAGGACATATTTGTAGGTAGCTTCAAGGAAGATATGGATGATTGACAGGTCTCTGTCAACATCCACAAGTCAGACTTATACAAGGTTGCATTCATGTATCCCATCTTCTCGTGTGCGGATATTATTCACTGGGTTGGATCACATACCGGTCCCAAGACAATGACACTGAGCAGTACTAGTGGAACACATATTGCCACCTTCAGGACAGAAAATTTCCATCAAATGTATCACTTACTACAACCAGTGAACTACATGGATGCATTGTTCTACACTCAAAACAACAATGTGAAAACTAGAGACGTCATAAAGTGTTGGGTAAAAGAGCCATCGAAGCTCAGAGTGACACCCAATGAGGTATACCAAACGAAGTCACTCAGGAAGGCTTACCGACTCTTGGTCATCTTTTCATGTCGCTTGTATGGTCAAGAGAGCATGAAGACCTTTCCATAGAATTGGGTGGTTATGTTGGAGTAGTTGGAAAATGAAGGCTATATAGCTGGTCCTACATGTTGGCTCTTCACTTGAAAGTGCATGTGTTTAATGATCGAAGTCTACCTAAGGATGAGCAAGCAAGATTCTTTATGTCCACATACTTGCTTCATGCAATATGTGCCCAACATCAGTTCCCTGACACGGGTTAGATACGGACACCATTAGAGGATGATATGAACATCTATTGCAAGTTTCTCTCTGAGTGCAGCTACCGAGGAGTCATGTGAGGTTGTATGACCACTTCATCACCTCAATGTACATGATGATATTTGAATAGGATCCACCTTGAAGGTCACAGGAAGAAATGCAGGCATTGATTAACATTGCAGATTGGTATGCCTCACCTAATGGCACCTTCACTAGGATGTTTGGCGCAGAGAAGCCTTCGCATGAGCTACTAAGATTTTCAATGGAATACATGGTCATGCAAGTGGTTTCATACTAGATCTCCACAGGGTTATCAACAGGACTACATAGGAGAAAGAAGGCACCATGGTGTACTCTTCCCTTATGGATTGGTTTGTACGAGATCCGTACCTTGAAGGATGAAGATGTCGAGGCTGAGGACTTGAAGAAATTTGGGTTTGACACCAAGAGTTTCAATCTGTATGACTCCCAATGTATATCCAAGAACCACTATGCAGAGGTGCATTACCCATGGATCCACGGGGCATGTCATTGGCTAGAGGAATATCCTTGGAGGTATTGCTATAACTCATCTAGGCTCAATGAACTAGTCAGCATAGATGTAGAATGGAAAGAAGCACTGCAGGCAACAACACCACAAGAAGCAACAACAACAACAACAATGAGAAAAAAACCAATGCAAGACAAAGGAAAGAGGAATATTTTCGAGAGGCAAAGGCTGAGCAAAGCTACAAGTTCAGAGAATATCCTCTTGTTGAGATAGTAGCTTTGGAGATAGATGTAAAGAGGAAAAAATGTGAAAGGAGAGTACAACAAAGGAATAGATTTACACAAAGTTTGGAAGATATAGAGAGGAAGTTGTAGGAAACATAAAAGAAACTGAAATTAGAGAAAAAAACTCGGGAGGAAAGAAAGGGAAGAAAAGCAGAAACAAGAAAAGGAGGAAAGGGAAGGTGCACTGATAGAGAAAACTGCGCCTATATAGCTTGAGACAACAAAGCATCCAGTAGATGAAGAAGAGAGTGAGCAGGTGCAGGGTTGGGAATTTTCTCAACAGGTTGAGCAAATGGTTGAGGAAATGGACATGGAGATAGAATAGGAGCCACAGGACCAAGACACCGATCTCATGCCGAGAGTATCTGAGCTCGCACCACAGTGTTTGTCACCTCTAGAATCACAACCCGTCCTGAGAGAGCAAGGAGAGGTTCTTCTTCTTGATCATGATCCAGAGATGGATGTGTACAATAGGTCATTCGACAAGCCACAACACAGGATTGTACAAGCACATACAAATCAACTCCCGGATGATCACACATTACTTGTGCAGATAGAAGAAAGGGTGATTGTATCAAATGTTAGAGGACATCGAAATTCCATGGCTAAGGCTTCTCAGGCTTATGAAGAAGCCACAAGTTTGACAATCAAGTTCTTGATAATAGAGAATGATCGGATGGCAAATAAATTGCAAGAGGCTAGGCAGAGAATAGAGAAGTTCGCAGGATCCACTATGGAAAAAATGAAGAAAGCAATACTTTTTAGAGATATCAACTTTGGATACCACCATGTGAACATTGTATAGAATATTTGTCACTGTGCACAAGGCGGTTGTCCATATATACATTTTTCAAAAATAGTGCATAAGTGCAACCCAAACTCTCAAAGACATTCACGCTTCCATTGCGCATGTATAGGAATGGACAATAAGGTACAAGGGGGCCCCACTTTACTTTCACAAGATGATAAAGCTGTAGGCAGAGCTGGACAAAGTACATATTCATATGTTGATTCAGAACTATGAGCAACTCCCTCCATTGATCACCAGCATCGAGGCTTCCTCTGCACAATTGTACAGGAGTTTGAATGTCATAGTGAGGACACACTTGATCCCTTCCATTATAATCCTCACTCAAGCCATGAGGAAGAACCAATTCATGCTGGAGGTCGATGGGTACATAGATCAGTTGATGCACGAAGCCACCAATATTGACTTGCATTTGAGTGAAAAGAACATGCAGAAGTACATCGGTGGTCCAACCATACTCAGGATAGTGTTGCACATGCTTCAGGATGAGATGGACAAAGGTTTTAGAACCATATAGTCAGAAGCCATGGAGGCAATAGTCTGCTTCGATAAAGACATCATCAAATAGTATGGGGACATGATAACATAGTACCAATCTTGGTATCGTTTTGTCATCGAAGATCACCGCGAGGAGCTTACCGAGTTGGTCTTTTCCCAAGACCCCGAGTGATGTTGTTTGTCTTGTTAGGATGACTCAAGCCTATTTTTTCACACATGGGTATATGTGGAAATTATATTATTGTAAATATGTTGTAAGTGAAATTTGAAGTGTCGCTAATGGAATGTGAATAATCCTTATGTAATGTGAAGATTCATGAGGGTAGTCCAAGAGTCAAAGGGGAATGTTAAGGGTCATCCCACCCTTTGCTATATATAGAACCTCATAACTCATAGTACAGGCTTTTGGGAGCTACGCTTTTGGCTAGGCATTTCTTAGAGAAGGCTTGGAGTGTATTGTGATGAGCCTTGGTTTCTCCACAACATAGAGTGAGTATATCTCTTTGGATAAGTAGGTGGTGTTGACTGTAACGTTCCACTATTGGGGCTAGTGGATATCAATGGTGTATGTATGGTTACTTTAGAAATGTATGTTATTTCACTTATGCATTTGTGTAAGAACTATTTTGTATACGATTGTACGAATCTTGTTGAAGACGTGTTGTTGTATTAACCCATCATTTTGTATTGTGGACTATTCCGCTTCCATCCAGTGATTTCATTCAACTCGTGTGTTCCTTTCAGGCTATTTACTATTATAGGCTTCTAAGGGACACACTTCCTTCCCCCCCTTCTGTGTTAGAACTCCCATGCATCTCACTTGACTCACTGCAAGGTCACACACTTGCTTCCAAAAAAATTATCATACTTACCTCTGCGCATTACCGCAGTCAAGGCACTACTGTACTGCCTACTGCTGGGACTCCTACTCCAAATAGTCTGAGGTCTAGTTGGGATTTATTACCAGGGAGATCCCCTGACATGTTGGCAGGTCTAGCACCATCAACAGAACTATAAAACCACTAGTTCTACCTTAATATTTGAAGTTATTAATATTGGTATAGATCAAAACCCTTAGAATGTGAATCTAGGACTTGGATTGTCACCAGATGAGATATTAGCATTTATTCAACTTCTTTGAAGATACATAGATGTTTTTGCATGGACCTATGATAATATCAAGACCTATGACATTTAAATCATTGAACATACAATCCCCATGCTCCCAAATGAAAAGTCAATTCAATAGAAACTGGGGAAAATACATCGTATTCTTGAACCTCAAATTAAAACTAAACTAAATAAAATGTTGAAAGCTAAGATTATATTCTAGGTAAGATATTCTAAGTGGGTTTCTAACCTTGTTCCAGTTAGGAAAAGAAATGAAGATATTAGAATCTGTATTGATTTTAGAAATTTTAATAAGATTCAAGAAGGATAATTTTTTGCTCCCCCCTATGGAACAAATTCTACAATATATTGCTAGATTTGAGTTGATGTCATTTATTAATGGATTATATGGTTAAATTAAATATTAGTGCATCCCAACGATTGACTTAAGACAAATTTCAAAACCAAATGGGGCACCTATGCTTATCAAAAAATGCCATTTCGTCTTATAAATGTTGGCGCAACATTCTAGAGGGAAATGGAAATTGCTTTCAAAGGATTGATTAATAAGTCAATTGTTGTTTATCTTGATTATATCACTATATTATCTAAAAAAAACTTAGATAACTTACATAATTGAAAACAAATTTTTGAAAGATATAGGAAATGTGGAATATCTCTAAATCCTAACAAATAATTTTTTGCATTATTTGAAGGAAAACTTTTAGGATTCGTTGTTTCTAAAGAAGGAATTACCATAGACCTTGATAGAATTAAAGCTATCTCATAAATATCGCTTCCTCATAATAAAAATTCTATGCAATAATTCTTAGGTCAAATTAATTTTGTGAGGCATTTTGTTCCCGATTTTTCACAATTAATTTTCCCTTGCAAAATATGACAAGAAGAATGCAACATTTAAATGGAATGCATTGGAAAAGAAAGTTTTTGACTTTATAAAATAGGAAATCTTTCACGCTCCCTCCTTGTTTTCCCCAAATTGTAATAATGACTTTATTTTACATACATTTACTCCCGATCAATCATATGCATCTATTTTGACTCAACCAAATGATTGGGCCATAGAAGTACCAATAGCCTTTAATAGTTCTAGATTTCAGGGAGCTGAGCGAGAATATTCAAATATTGAGAAACATGCTTATGCTATTTTAAAGTCCATTAAGCACTTTAGAACCTTTTTTTCAAGTCTCACACCAATGTAATTGTGCCTTATTTTGTTTTAAGAAATTTTCTAGTTTAGAAATACCTTGGAGATAAAAGAGCTCATTGGGTCACTTCTTTACAAGAATATGACTTGAAAATTGAGCCTACAAAAATTGTTCGTGGACAAGGATTATTTAAGTTGGTCACTCAAACTATTGATTCACAATCAAAAAACAATTTAGATAATCATGAGTTTCACGATCCTCAAAATGTATGTGTAATCCTTGAGTTTTCTAATTCACAATATCTAGATCTAATCTATTTTCTGACTCATGGCACAAAACCATTGCATTTAGAACAAAATAAAAGGCATGTTTTTAGGTTAAAAGAAAATCAATACCAACTTATTAATGCAGTTCTATTTAGAAAGAACTATGATTTCATGCTTCTTAGGTGTTTAGAAAAACATGAGGCTAATAAAGTGTTGTATGATTTGCATGATGTATGAACAAGTGGTCCTTTTAGAATTGATACCATTGCTCATAAAATACTACCTGTAGGATAATATTGGCTGACACTTTTCAAGGCTTCACATGCCTATGTATCAAAATGCAAAGTGTGCCAAACTTCTGCAGGGAGAGAAAAAAAAGAAACACTACCTCTACAACCTGTGATCATCGAGCAAGCTTTTGAGTAGTGGGGTCTTGATGTTATCAATGAGATTGTTCCAAAATCTTCCAAAAAGCATAAGTTTATTTTGACAACTGTAGATTATTTTACAAAATGGGTTGAGGCCATTCCATTGAAAAGTGTTACTACTAATCTGGTAATATATTTCATAGATCAATTTATCATTACTAGGTTTGGTCTCCTGTCATATACCACCCAATGGATGTACCTCGATGGTTTACAAAGGGTGCACAAGTAAAAGCCTCGAGATGTAATCAGGTGGGACGACTAGGAGCACCAATAGAGTAGTGGAAAGCATTCTTATTGGCTTAGGTGGATCCCACCCAATGGAGTTACCCTGGTGGTAATAGCCCGATGGATATACCTTGACACAAATTGATAGAGAGCTCAAATGGATGGAGCAAGATGACACCATCCTAATAGGGGAAGTCCAAAGGTATGGTTAGGGCACACAAAGCCAGTGTGATGGGAGATTGGAAATAGGACAAGATAGTATAACACAATCCAATGAGTGTTAAGGGGAGGTCCCCACTCCAATAACTCAGCCCACTGAGGGCTAGCCCGGAGGTGCACCCTGGAGGGATAACAAAGAGGCAGTGTAAAGAAGCACCGACCCGAGAGAAGGATTGAGCAGTTTAGATGAAATAGTCGGGAACCCTTTAAAATTTTAACAAAGAAAATATGCATAAAAAAAGCCTCTAAGACCCTTTCTCTCTCCTCTCTGACAGGACAAGTGGTAGTGTACTATTGGCCCAAACGACGCAGGTGATGATTTCAACATAGGCCAATTAGTAGTTGACATGTGGTAGTCATATTTGGTGTTTGTGGACACCCAAATAGCCCATATTCAAGTTACACATGTCACAACTCTGGAGGTGATAGGTGTCCCAGGTGACATCAACATGACGTCGACTTGATGAAAAGACCCCGAAGAATGTTAAGGCTTACAAAGGGAATACGTTGTGCAAAAGGCATCAAGATGATGAGGTGGTGTCAGAGATGACTCAGCTCAAGAGAAATTTCTATTGGGATTTGAAGCACTAGGAGGACCCCACATTACCATCCTAGCCTGCTAATTGGAGGCCGACAGTTTATTAATGGGGCAAAACTAGAAATTTCAGGCATCAGAAGTCGGGATACGTCGGCCTAATAGTGCATAGAATGAAAACCAATTAAATGGAGTCAGGAGGACCCCACAAGAAATTCCATCTCGAAGGGATGACCCCATCGGTTAATAAGGGGGCGAAAAGGGAATGCGTTGGGGGATAAATAGCTATGATGTAAGTGCTGACCCTTTGGTCATTTCATGTAGAAATAAGACCAATGACATGGAGCCATTGACACAAGAAATCAAGCCTGTGTATGGCATAAATTGCTTAGCACCTAAAGGCCTAGAAAATGGTCATGGCACCAAGTCCTATGGCAGGAAAGCAGAAAAGTGCCAATAAGAAAGGGGCTTGATGTTGAAATTGATAGAATTTGTAGTTTTTGTTTAATAAAATAAAAATGGGTTTAATTTGGAAGCACAATTTTGGTAGTGAAATATTAAAAAGGCCCCGAGCCTATAGTAAAATTCATTGGGGCACATGCATGAGAGAAATGAGTCGACAACTATTTTTGGCACCACATTGGGCCAGTGACAAAGTGATAGTTTAGTGGCACATTTGGTAGTTAAATTCAAAAAAAAAAACAAGTGCTAAATGCATGAATGGGTTAGCAACTCTGATAGAACTAGAGGATTACTAGAAATAGAAAGTCCCAGCTAAACTTTGTCAAAAAATATGAATGGGAAAAATTAGCAGAAAATATTAGAGTTTAAGTTTTGAATAACAGAATTAGAGTTTGAAACATGAAGAGAACATCCAAAAGAGTTAGTTGAACAAGAAAAAGGAAAATTAAAGGCACATGCATAGATCCAATGCTAGAAATATCAAGCCAAAAATTATTTATAAGCATACTTGAGCAAGCAAGTTGGAGATATGAGTTCTGTGAGCGAGTTAATATGAAGCTGCTAGTGTTCTCAGTGAATTTATGAAGGTATTGATGGTTGAAGGGGAAATTAATTTCATTTTGAAAATAGAATTGGAATTCATGGCTCTAGTATGAAAATGGATGAAATATGAACCAATGAGTGTAAAAAAAGTTTTTTCTTGCAGATCAGGGGTTGGTCCTCCTACTAGTGGGTGCTTTTAAATGTTTTGGGTTGTAACTCTTTTGAACACTTTGTGTCAACGACCCCATAACAATACACCCCTTTTTTCGCAAAAGGGATCTATCACGTTCGAGTGTTCACACCTTTTAGGTTTCATCATCGGTCGAAAATTTTGTAAAGATGTCAACGCATTCTGCATTTGTATAATGTAAATAATCCTAGTATGACCACATTTGTATGTAACAGGCTAGGTAAACCTATTGTTTTGGTGACGATTTCCATTCTATGAGGTTTTTGTCTCACTGATTCATCTGTCTCTAGACACAAATGATCGACAACGATTTTCCCTCCACCCTCACCCCAAATCTAGGGTGGATTTTGTCATCAAGATCTTAAGCGATTCCTAGTGTTTTAGATTGAGTATTTGTAAAAGTGGCTTAGGAATAATTTTAGCTAATTGGCTAAATTATTTTATTACAATTCATTTGGTATACTAGATTATATTTTTTGTGTCACAAAAATGAGTAAATATTGAGGGTCTATAACGAACGGGTTCTCCCCCTTCATGTATTAAAATGTAAAATCTTTAGGCAAACAATATTTAGTGCATGGTCACTCATAATTAGACAACATGGCTAAATATTAGAGGGTTAGAAAAATTATAAATTCCCTCATAAGTCAATTAATTATTTTTTTTTAGCAAAATTAAATTAAAATCCTAAGCCAAAAATTTAATTAATTTTGTCTCCTAGGTAAAATAAAATTCTCTAAAGGTAAAATTCATGGGTTTTAAAGAAATTTATTTTTGGAGGTCCCCGACCAAGGGAATATTGAAAATTTCAAGAGATTTTGGACACTTGGGCCTTGGTAGTTAATTATTTTTTTTCTCAAGCAAGAAATAGACCTTCTATTCAAATTAAGCAGCAAGGAGGATACATAGTATACAAGATGTCAACTATTTGACATACACCCTTAGTTTGAGAACTGAACAACATGCTCAAGAATTTGGCTAAGGGCCCACAAAACATTAATACCAACAAAGCTAAAGGGCGGCCTCAAAAGTGAAAACGAGACACTCAAGTCAACATGATGGTGGGAAACGTGCACGACATAATGGAGCCATTGATCTGCATCCACGAAATCCAATGACTGAGAGGGATATCAGGCGTAATAAAAGCACTAGGATTACCCATTTGATGAGGGCAGTAATAAAAACAGCCTTGAGACATGTGTAACATGGTCAGTAGAAACAGATGCATATCCGAAATCTGCTTATGGTATAGCCGATGCTCGATAACCAGGGACACTGTGGCAAAAACATCACTGTCCCACCAGTAAAACCGTCGCGATCTTCCAAGCGCCATGTGTAACTCATTTTGTGGCATTGGAGATATTTAGGTAAAACCACTTTGGGTACAATCGGCCCTCTGATAACCCTGGTAACTGCTGCAAAACTACCCGATTATGAAGAGAAGCTACGAACCAATTTTTGGTTTAACGATTTTTCTCATTTGCCCACCAGTCCCTTGCATGATCCTAAACTTGGGCTGTATGTTAGGAATACCCTTGACTTCCATCCACTTAGATATTTTCCGAATGTTTCCCCTTGGAGTGATGATAAAGATCCCTGTCTTCGTGTGCAGAGTACTGCAGTCCTTTCTCAGTTGTCCATTCTGAGAAAACTCCCACAAACAACACTTGTTTTCTCTTGCGCAAATCACCCCTTCATTGGCTAGCCTGTCCACCACTCTATTGGTATCTCTGCACACGTGAACAAAGCTCAGAGTTCTGAGAGTTCTGAGATGAGATTGAACTCGATGGAAAGCTTGTGAGAGTTGCCAGTGGTTTGAAACTTTTTTTGGTGCTGTGCCGGTGTTTATCCTTTTGATCGAGTTAATCGTTAATTCCAAGTTTGCCTCTATGATAGTATTATGAAAATTGTAGTCTCTTAGGATTTCAAGGCCTTGCTCCATGGGCATGAGTTCAGCCATATTGTTGGTAGCCCTCCAAAAATGATTGTGAAAAATGATTTTGATATTGTCCTCTGCATCTCTAATGACTCCCCTGAAACCCGCGTCCCTTGGGTTCCCTTTTAAGGCTCCATCTATGTTGAGTTTCAAGAAACCATGGGGAGGGGGTTACCAGAAAGCCTTGCCATCTGATCTGTGCCTTGCTTTCTTATGGGTGTTAGAAGGGCCATGATACTTAAGTCCCAACTTTTCAAGGATGTGAGTGTCCCTTTGACTTGGCGTTTTCTCTGGAGGATGCTTCAGAAAGACATTAATTGTTTCTTTGAGCTGTTTTAGGATTTGAGCCATGATGCCTTGAGCTAAACCAGATTTATTCTTAAAGATCTTGTTGTTGCATTCTTTCCACACATCCCATATCAGAAAACCCAGAATCAGTGTCCAGGCTACATTGACTGTCTCACATCCTGAAAAGTCTTTTCTCCAATTATTTAGGGTAACAGTAATATCATCATCCTTCCTGACTGTGTGGTTGAAGACGGAGGCTACCTAGTTCCATATAGAGGAGGTGAACACACAAAGGTTAAGAATGTGATCCATGGTCTCCTCCTACAGGCCACATAAATGGCATTTTGAAGGACTTGCAAAACATCTTTTCCTAATATTTTTCCAATTCAAAATCTTTTTATGCTAAACTAGGCATATGAACATTTTGATCTTCAGCCAGTGAGGCTTGCTCTAGAGGTTTTGCCATGTCTTGTAAGGATTTGGATGATCAAATCCAGTGATTATTTTTTTGGCTTCTTTGAGGTTGGCCCTCATTGTTTCTACCCCATCTTAGTAGGTCATTCGAGTTAGAAGTTAAAATTTGCCTTTTTTCTAGGATCTCTTCCAGGATTTTATCCTGGGCTATCAAAGGGGTCTCTGCATTGTATTCTGGTACCCTCCAGATTCTCCATTTCCTTTCCTCTCTTGAATGATCCCAAAAGTCACATACCCTTTTTAGACCTTTATTGAGGCTGTCATCTCTGATGATATCTAGGCCTTCCCTGTGAGATTTTGTTCCTGCTACCAGTTGTCCTCCTAGAACCAGGAAATATTCCCATTTCTTATCTCCTAGAAACCATGATTTTGAACTAAGGCTCTATTATGCCAAGCCTTGTTCCAAATATGAGAACCCCTAATGTGCCTTGACATCTGAATGTGGTCCTGTTCCTACCAATCTGTAGAAATTTTGAATAATTTAACACATATCAATGGAGATTATCCTGATCATGTGCTATTGCGGAATACATACACAATACATAAGCTCCTCTACGTTGATCATCAATATAGCAGCATCAATAACAATAAAACATCAAGAGCATGCACACATTAACACAGTATGTAACCCGGGGAAAGCTTACAGCTGAAAACCCCACACTATCTGTATATTAATGATTGAGAACATGTAACATTACAATAGTCAATACTTCTCACAAGTATCCAGCACTATCTCCACCTGTTACACACAATACAACTCAAATCTGATCTCCAAATCTATTCCACTTCTTGCCTGCCTCCACTGCTCAATACCTGCTCAAGAATGGATGAGAATGTTGAACCAAACTCATATTTACCTCAAAAGAATCACTCACACTGGGAATCATGTGAGAAGAGGCTATAATCACTTGGTATTGGCCAATTATCATTGGCATAACTCAATCCCATTGATTGTGCAAATCCTCATGCACAACTATAGTCACAACTCATAGCAATCTGATCCTCTAACACCTGTCCCTGCTGAACTAAACATGCACTGACATGCAACTGAGTTAACTGATGTATTCTTTAGTTTCATTATGAGTTAATAATTAGTTTAACAACTCATCATTACTCTATTTGCAGTTAGACTAATTACAACTAGTTTAACCAAGTCAAACTGAACACAACTCCATCAACTCCACAATCAACTCCACCAAACTCAATTGATTGAGTTCTAACTGAAGTCATGCATGCAACAACTCAACTGACCCACAAAGAAAATGTATTTCCTTCTGACAGTTGCATGTGCCACATCTGTAGCTCAAACTGAAGTGCTCCAAGAGAATAAGATAAGGTTTATCGTCTAAATATTATTATAAGCTAATAATATTTGACTGCTCTATAATTAGACTTGACAGTGTCACCATTGTTGTCTAAAAATAGAAGTCCATCTATTTTTGCCAACTTGACCAATCATACATAAACAGCATCCTGCAACTCATAGACATGATCCATATGTCTAAAAATAGACATAGTCTAAAAATAGACTTTGCGCCATAATTTGCCTGCGGGCCCACTTAGTGAAGGCGACTCTTTTCACTAAGCTCCATCATCTTGTTGCAATCTCAACATTACCTATCTTCATCCTTGAGTTCCTCACAGGAAAACCTTTCTAAGGTTTCTGTGTGTGATTCTATTGAACCTCTTTTGATAGAATCCCAGGTCTCAACATCCGTAGATCCTCCATCTACTAGCTCGTCGTCTACCATTCAAGATGATTTGTATGTTAACCTTATTTCTTAAGTTGATGTACCAGGTAACACCGTCAAATCATGTAGTCAGTCTTCCTCCTATCCGTTCATCTTCTAGTCTGATAAGGACACCATGGTAGCTATGTCTACCCTTGATTACCCTTGTACCTATGCAAGGGGGCATATTTTAGGAGCATTCTGAAGGCCATTCCCTTCCTAATTCTCCCAATGTGCTCTACCTCAAGAAATGTCGCTCATAGCATATCCCTTTGATTTGTGTGTCTTTATTTCCACCATAAATTAGGTAGATTGAATAATATCATCCATTTTATTTTTCACCATTCAGATGGATCCATCATCCACACCATATATCGGTCATGCTGATGGTATGAGTCACTTCTCTTGGAATCTAGCCTCAGCAACCTTAGCCATTTTTACCCCCTTGCATATGTTATTCCTTTCTAATGGCATTTGCATCAGATATGCCACCAATAACCAGGATGAATATGATGTAGTGATAGGTTTTTCAGTCAATGCCCTTTCTCATCGCATCCTTCATCTTCATGTTTGTTTAGATTCCTTGCTACTTGTCATGCAATTGAATGGTGTGTATCATGTGCATAACCAAGTCCTATTCAGAAAATATCTAGGAGTGTGAATTTGAAACCGTTACGTTCAGTCATATTCCTAGAGCCCAAAATCACTACGTAGATGCCATTGCAAATAACATTCTAGATTGCCATTTATCACATGTATTCCACAAAAGCCAACCATAAACAAAGAAAATGGAGAACCATCATCATTATATAAAAATACATAATCATATTATGTATTATATAAGTGTTTGGAGCCCTTACCTCTAAATCCATCCAATATGCCCATAGCATACTGGGGGGGAACATAGGCCCCTATATCTCATTATCATCCTTTGGAGGATCTTGTTCCAAGTTGGACTGAGATTCTTAATCCCTTTCTCGAGCACTCAGAACATAATGGCGCTCCACAAACTCCTCATGATCGGGGGCATCATTCCCACCTTTTCATACCAAATCAGTCCCCTCCATCACATATTCTTTTGGGAAATATCCCATGCTTTGGGGAATGATGGTTTTTCCCTAGCCATCAATTAAATCTCAGCCTAAATCCCACCGAATCTAGGTATGGTCAATTATCCTCCCATTCCTTGGATAGTTTGTCCTACAAGCCTCTCCAGTGAGCCATATGCACATCACAAATCGTAAATGTTTGATACCATATCTTCAAATAATCTACTCTATGTCCACATAGTCCCCATGTTTGACTTAGTGGGTGAGAATGATTAAAGACCTCCTCTAGTAGTTCATTCTTGTTTTCGTCTTCCCTAAATTTTTCACCAGGGACCATCATTCCAAGGAGAATTAAGGCCATATTTAGACAATTAAGGCCACTTTCCTGAAAGGCATAGATCCTAATTCTGATGGTTGGTTTGTCTGCTACGATCTCCACAAGATTTGGGGCCTTTTCCTCCTCTCAAATTGGAGGGAAAACACCATTTTATAGGGAAACCCGCAGTTTTTATGTCGCATATTGTGACCAAACCATAGCTCAGTTTGACAAACCATCAGCATCACTAGAAATCTCTCATCGATTATTATAATGGGTCTTCCTCAGTTTTTGTTGATTTGAAACTTCACCTGGAAGACATTTTTCCAAGAAGGGTCACTTTGCCACCTCTTAAAATCGAATTTCTTCATATGCTATGCTTGTACCTTAGGGATCACCTTCTCTTAATACTTTTCATCTCACGTGTCGATTTTATTCATGAGTAACCATCATGTGCTCATGTCTTCATGGTCCCCACCGGGCCTATTTTGTGTGGCAGCGTCATCGAGTCACCCTTGTTGCGAGCATCCTCAATGAATCACCTTTGCATCCATGGAGTCTGTTTCACGTCCCATTATATCATGTCACGGTATTCCATCCATTTTTGCATACCTTTAATCCTATGTTGCCCATGTTGGCCTCCAATCATACTGTCCCCATCCCCTCCAGAGTTGATTCAGTCGCTGCCAGGTCAACAATTCACTTTATGCTTTGACAAGGGAAGTCATCAATTTTTCCCTCAGTACCACTTTTTCCCATTATCCCTGGTTTCATTCCATAAGTCACATTACTATTTTCCCTCATGCCTTAGTTGAGGATCCTCATTGTCTCATCTATCGTGGGTCCTATTTTGTCGACATCACCTCATTTATTCCAGAAGAACGACCTAGAGGGCAATGTATCTTGGTTCCAACTTCCATTACTGTTTGGCACCTCAGATCGAGTAGAAGGACTCATTATTATCCTTTGACTTGGTTGTTTCATGTTCGTGATTCATACACTTGATGGTCCAGTGATACAATAGATTGTACTAGTGATTCCTGAGTGTGTGTGAGATGTTTCAGACCTCATGAGGGAGTGGCCCTTTAGGTATCCCCCCACATGCCTAGATGGATTCATATAATGCTACATCCTCAGAAGGAGTTCCACAGAGTTGATGGGTTCGGTTCCTACCGATCGCAGCGTTCATAGCATGCACGTCTCCTTCAGATGATCCATTCACTTTTGTATAGCCCTCCCCTATTCAACATGGCTTCATTGGTTACCCTGCCTCCCACCCCTTTTTTTGAGGGAATGGCCTTCATATCTCATGTACTCAAATATTATTGTATTTAGCCCTCGCTCATATTTTTCCAGGTGCATTATGTATATGGGACACATTGTATTATTTCCTGGCTCTGTTATGCTAGCATGTCATATACCATTCAACATGTACGTCAATGCTAATTTTTATATTTTTGGGCGAACCATTATTTTTGTACTAAGTTATCTTGACAGACATGGGTATGCCTCCCCCACCTCATTGAGGTATGGTACCACAACATAAAAGGAGACTTGCATTAGTCTCGCCCCCTCTGTCCCTATCCTCTTTCAATTCAACTTCATTGCTCTCTCTCTCTCTCTCTCTCTCTCTCTCTCTCTCTCTTTGACTCCCTTGTGTTGTCTAGGGATTGTATCTTTACAACATACTTCAGTCATACATTTTTCTCCTCACACTCATACGTTGGGGGGGAATCTGTTATCCCCAAAAAATTGATCATCTAGCCTAATTTACTAGATGGATCAAAGTACACCATGTAAAGTCAATTTTACCATAGTAAAATTGCCTTCACTGTGAGAAATTACTTAATAAACCATGTTTGTTAAGTAATTTATAGTTAAACCCATGAAGAACAATTAAATAAACCATTATTTATTTGATTTTCTTCTAGGAATAATTAATTAAACCATTGTTCAATTATTATTCCATGTCATATTTGACCCAATCATGAAAAATAAACAGATAAATCATTGATTATCTTATTTTTCTCTCAGAATAATTAATTAATCACTAATTAATTATTATTCTTTGTTAAATTTGACTAAATCCCTTAGGAATAATTAAATAAATACTTATTTTTTATTATTCCTTAACTAATTCCTTGAGATGATAAATAAATCATTTATTTATTTATTATTTCTAAATAAAAGTTTAAATACATTTTCCCTCCTAACCAAATATAATAAAATATTCCAAGTGGTTATTCCAAGAATGTGATAAATAATATTTATTATTGCTCATTATTCGAGGATAACTCAATATTTTGTTATAAATAGAAGGTTTTCCATTCATTATTCACTTTTGATTATTTTCATTGTTGTACTCATTGTTGTAACTCTGGTTATTTTCTTTTCCGCACACCACATTTTTGTTGGGTTTATACATTATAGAGGAGAGAGACCCTACACAAGCTGAAGATGTTTGAGGATAGCCAAGAACCCATCCCATAGAGGGGGACTAGTAACATTTTTCTGTTCCCTTCATAGGTGCTATAATAAAACTATTCTTTGTATATCTGGTTTCCATTGAATGATTAGAGTTATTACTCTTTCTTTTTGTTGTTTAACTATGATTCTAACATAAATCAGGACTTTGGCAAATTTTGTTTCTAGCAGTTGCTGCAAATCTACAATGTTTAGTAACCATTTATATTATTGAGCTTGTTTATCATCCACAATCTTAAGTGGGTTTCTTTCATACATCTTTGAGAAGAAAACACTACAACAAAAACTCAATAAGGACAAATAAAATTTCACTATATTACCTTTTTGTTTTTAAAAAAATAAAAAGATAAAATAAGAATATGTCAAAAAAGCATGCAAGATACTATAATGCTAGTAGTTCCCCTACATTGATGAATCACCCAAGGGGATTTTAACTAGGCACCATTTGGTAGAGAACTAGCCAATTGCCCAACAAAATTGTAAACAACTAGTGAGCTAACCTCTTGGGCTTGGTGCTTCTTTCTGTGCTATGCATTAAATCAAGTGGTTTTTTGCACCTTCAATGTGTTAACCAAGCTATGTTCGAGGATAACTTCCTTAATTTTTATCATTTTATTGTTTAGATCCTATTATTTAATAAAGATATTTCCAAGTATGATAAGATTCCATTAGGGGATTTTTAGAGTAAAAAATGGGTTTGAAAATTAAAAAATATACTAATAAAATGGACTTCAAAACAAAAATTAGGATTCAAGATGATGATGTCATTCGTATGAGTAAATATTTTTGGAAAGAAAAGAAAAAATCAATTTTTTTAATTGTATTTTTGGCTTATCTCCTTATAGGTCTATTCAAATTGCAAGTATGGGCACTACTTGGATGCAAGATTATATTATGTATACAACAAGTACCCAATCTACATACTTTTAAGCACACCCATACCAAGAAAAAATGAAAATACATGAAAAAACTTGTTCATTGAAAGAAATAAACATGTTTTTTCATGTATTTTAAATTTTTCCAAGAAACATTTTTTTTTTAATTTATGTATTTTCATTTTTTCTTGGTATGGGTCTACTGAAATGTATGAAAAGGGGGAATGAGTGCCCACAATTTAAACTCAAGTAAACCCATAAGGAGATAAGTGAAAAGTATAATTAAAAAAAAAAAAATCCTTCTTTTCCTTTAAAAAATCATGACTCTTACTTTATTATTTTTACTTTTATTCTATTATTTTCTTTATGAGGCTCATTTTAGACCAGGGAAAATTCTAAGGATTAGACTTTAACTTAAATGTTATACACCGTGGCGAATGTTATAGTTCCTAATATAAAAAATGTGAAGTTTTTTTATCATACTTTTATAAAAATATTTAGATTTATAATGATTTTATATTATTCTATATAATTTTTTGGCAATATTTAAAGTAAATTATTTTTATATTCTAAAATTTGGGCTAATCACTTTTAGAAAATATGGAAATTGACAAATCCTTTTTTTGGAAAAAAAACACGAAAAATTAGCCCACCTGTGAATATTAGCCCTTAAAATTTTCCATGTTTTAGACCTCAAAATTTTCCTAATGCACATTTTTAGGTCTAATTTAAGTATCTTGAGTATTTTTGTTGCAAACCGTACATTCTTAAGCCTTTTATTCAAATGGTATGTGTTCCACTAGGTTGTAATGGTTGTTTTGAAATCTAGGTGAGCAAACTAACACCATTTCTAGCTTGTAGGGAGTATATCAGGGTGAGTACTTTTAAATGAGAAGTAAGATGGAATGATGCTCAATTCCTACTCCTATTGAATTGGAAGATGCAACATAAACATTATGATGTAAAAATAATCACAATTCAACTAAATAAAATGAATCTGTTTGCAATCAGATGATTCTCATGACTCATTTGGAATCTCAAGAAAATAACTCATTATATGGAATAATGCTTATTAAAATGACTTGAGATATTAGATCTTAAAATCACTTCCATATTGAATTAGTTCTCCACTTGTTTTCTAGAAGCCTCTTCTTATCTCGTTAAGATGAATAGTGATATTGGAAGTTGTTAGCAAGAAGCCAAGGTTTATACATAGGTTGTTGTTGGGTTTAGACATTCGTTGCGCCGATACACAGTGGGGGGTCATAGGGGGTTTGAGGGGTGCTTTAGCCACCCCTCTATGGGGTCTGGGGTGGCACCCCTGGGAAATTTTTTTTTTTTGGACCCATGGTTTTGTTCATGGATTTGTGCATGGTTTTTGCACATGGTTTTGGGCGCAATAGTTTTCAGTCCATGGTATTGGATGCTTTGGCATGTATATATATGTATTGTAACATTGAAAGGGATATAATGAAAAATCAATCTGGTAGTCCTGGTTTTGGGATCTAGGGGAAAATCTCTCTGTATATTTGTTTTGTGTGTTAAGCTCTCACTATTGTTTATTTTCTATGTTTTAGAATTTGTATGCAGTTAATTTCTTTACGGGGTTAAAACCTACATGTGGCATCAGAGTTGTTTTGGCTTCAAGGGGACACCTTTGTTGCTGAGGGGTTTCGCTTGGGCCTAGGTAGATCCTATTCAGTGGGAGATCTGTGGGATCGATTCTGGTGGTGAAAGAAGATGGCGAGAAGTGGAAAGATAGAGATCGGGAAATTTAATGGTAAAATTTTTGAGTTGTGGAAACTCAAGATGGAGGATCTATTGGTGGATAAAGATTAGTGGCTTGTGGTAAATCTAAGTAATAAACCAACGAGAGTGTCTAATGAAGAATGGAAGAATTCGGATCGGAAGGCAAAGAGCACAATACGATTGTGTGTTTCAAATTCAGTATTGTTGAATGTATCAGGGGAAGCTACAAAGAAGGTTTTGTGGGACAAGTTAGGGACTTTGTACTAATCTAAGTCTCTAGTGAGTAAAATTTTCCTACGAAAAAAGTTGTATAACCTAAGGATGAAAGATTGGGACTCGGTGAAAAAGCATCTGAACACATTTAATACTATGGTAAGTAAGTTATTATCTATTGGTATTAAAATTTCAGATGAAGATAAGTGCATCAATTTGTTGTGTTCTCTACCAGATTCGTGGGATAGTTTGGTTATTGCAATAGGTAGCAATGCAACTGCCTTGTAGATTGATGAAATAGTCTCATCCTTCCTGACAGAGGAGATGAGGTGGAAAAATATGGAGAGACAGAATGGTGATGCCTTGTTTGTACGAGGATGGTCCCAAAAAAGAAAAAAAAAGTCATCGAGTGGGAGATCTAAATCTCCAGGAAAACCTGTAAAGGTTTGCTGGAAATGTGGAAAGTAATGGCACTACAAAAGGGACTGTCAATCTAAAGCTGGTGAGAAAGGAAAGGGATCTAATGATGCTCCTTCTGTAAAAGTGAAAACCACCTTAGATGAAGGTGGGGATGTGTACTTGGCTTCTTCTTGAAGTACACATGTAGATCATAAGGCATGGTTGATTGACTCAGGTGCATCCTGTTACACAGTAATTTGTCACCGTTGGTCACCGTCCCTGTTACCCTTGTTTTCATACATTGGAGGACGCATTTATGGACCTGTGACCAGTGACATAACCTAAGAACACTTGCATCATATTCCCCTGAGTATGTACTTCATGTTCCCTGAAGACGCCTTTTGCAGATTATCCCTAAAAAGTGCCCTTTTTCCATTAGCGTGGGTTCACAGTGTCTTACCCGCGCCAATGACTCAGTTCCTTAAAAGGGGGCGCGCCCATTGACGCTCTGTCATAGAACAAAGCCCGCGCCACCTAAATTTGGTTATGATTTTTAGCCAGCGCGCACTCATATTTTTTTCCTCTCTGTTCATGGAGTTCTCTGAGGGAAAAATCCTCATGAAAGCGGTCGAGTGTCATCTTTTTATCCATGACAACTAAGTTCACTGGCTTTTCAGGGATAATGCTCTTCAATAGGCGTCCTGATACAATGCATACTCCTTCCTCCTCCATCTATAAATGACTGTCCCCCTGCATTAAATCAACTAGTTTTGCTAGAGCTATTGTGAGCGCTGAAGTAATGCTGGAGTGATAGTGAGAATTGTAAAGCATAGAAGGGTTATGCTGCCGAAATATTGAGAGAGAAGAGGTCACTTTTCAAGGCGTATTTAGTTGCTTGCCCAGTCAGAGGAGGTTCAACGTCAGAACCTTTGGTTGTAATCTTTATCTGTTTTTACTCATTAATAGACGACTATCATTATGGTTCCACTCATGTGTCTTCATCATGGTAATTGAGTTATATCTTTTCTAACCGATATATAATTGCATATACTGGATTTTATGCTTGTGTTTGTATCGCTCTTCGCATGTGCATGTGTCCATTCACAAGGATCGTGGGGATTGTGACCAGCCGGAGCAAAGGAACGGGAGCGACGATTCTTCTACAACTACTAGCGTTGGAATCTAGGTAGACCATCATGATCGATCTCTGATTTGTGCAATTAGGAACCTGCGTGTTAGCGTTGTGTGATTGTTGCTAGACCTGTGTTGGGCTAGTGGGATCGCCTCTGTCCGCAGAGGGGATTTACCAATTCAACAATTTGGCGACTGCACTGGGGAGAAGCTTGTTGTTTGTTTTTGTGTTGTTTGATTTGTAAACTATAGACGGAGCCTGAAGCACAGCCAGATAGCCTTCGAAACACTATTGCTATGCAGTAGTGAAGTAGATCAATGCCACTTCAGTCAATCTCCGGTTTAGTTTACGAACTGAAAAATTTCAACCTTGCCTTGCATGTCAATTTTTCTCTTGTTTACTGGCTTGAATAGCTTTCTGGGCTGAATTTCTTGCTGTTTATTGCTTGCTGGCCTTTTTAGATACTGTAAACCAAGCCTGGGACTACCTGTTTTGTTTTTTTTGCCTGGCAAACTTGATTAGCGCGGTTTTTCTTCTGACAGTCGCGCTGGTTGGCGCCTGTTGCTATCAGACAACCCGCGCCAATCCCTTTATATCGCGAGTTACAGTCTGACAGTCGCGCCAAACTTGTGAATTTTCTCAATTAGTTTGTTTGTCAGCTTTCTGAGCTTGGATCTGTATCTTTTTGCATCTTTTACACCTCCTGGAAGTTTGTTGGACTGTTATATGACTGGTTGTTCTTTTCATCCTTCAGTTGTTCTCCTTTTTCTATCGATTTTATATCTTGGCCCTAGTGGCTTTGCATGTCGAGCCTTCTGTCGGATTTATGGTTTGATGATCCAGTCGGTTTATCTGTTGTTTTTCCACATTCCTCTGGTAGTTGTACAAGTTTTGCATTCTATGCTGCAAGTAACTCACTTTTAGCTTGCTTATTTCTTGTTTGACTTCAGTTGAACTTAGATTACATAGTTCTTGAAGATCTTGGAGTTTTCTTTGCGTGAATAGGTCATTTTTCATGTTTCAGAATTGGTTCTAGATTCTTTGAGTGAATTATCTGTTTAGTGCATATCTCTTGAAATCTGTTTGAGTGCATCATACTATTTTCAAAGAAAAGAAAAAACGAAAAGATTTTTTGCTTTTTATTAATTAGCATTTTTAGTTAATTGTTGCTTTTAAAAAAGAAAAAGAAAAAGATTTTCATTTCTTGTTATTAGCTGCATTAGAATCTTGGTGATCATTTTGTTTGTATAAAACTCTCAACTCTCTCGTAGATAGAGTTCATTTAATGAAACGATACAATTTTCGCATATAGTTTGCATTTAGGAAATTTCAAGAGACCACATACGGTAAGACCGAAAACTGAAACTTAATTAAAGATAAACCGTAAAATGAATTCAATGAACCTAACAATGCATTGAAACATAACGCTCACATTCTAGAGGTCTAGGTTAGAGACGTGTTCCAGCATCTTTAAACCTGGTAGTTTATCGTTGAGTGGTTGGGTGATTCCTCCACGGTGAAACGGTAAGTGCCAGTACGGATTGTGCTCCCACGTACCGTCGAGTATATATTGGGAGACCCCTATAGGTTTGCAACCTTTGATCCATAGGAAGCCGATTCTGCCGCCCTACAAGCCGTAATGCACTGAACACAGCATTCAGGAAGATTGACTGCAGTACGGGAAGTCCTTGGTTTTCATCTGATTGCCAAGGTGTATAAGCAGTTTTACTGATTGTTTGGTAAACCTTTTACCTAGTTTTCCAGAGTAGTCAGCTTTTGATCCTTTTCAGACTCTCTAAAAGAAAAGGTGTAAGTGAGCAGCTTGTCACTTCGTGCTCATTAAACAATTGAAGGAGACTAGAGTCATCTTTTCGTCCTTTTCTCGACTCTTTAAAAATGAAAAGTTCAAGTCAAGTGTCTTAAAATATATTTGGCCACGATCACATTACCTGGTTAGATCTTGTGTGCGCTAGCTTGAGTAGGATTTCGTTTTGTTATGGCAACTTTTTCAGGGTCCACCAACCCAAGTTCCGCACCTGATGGGAATCCTAGTCATTTCCCTTCTCCTGGGAATGTTGGTGCTCTTTACATGGTGACGTTATCCCTTCCAGGGCTAACTGTCGGGTTGCCTGTTTGGTTATTTTCAAACTCTGTGGTCCCTACTGTGTCGGCTGATACTTCATCAGTCCCTCCACCCGCACAACATCATGTTGAACCTAAGGTGGACCCCTCCCCTTCGACACCTACTTCAACGTCTCCTTCTTCTAATTCGCCTGGTGAAAGTCTCGTTTCGATTACCCAGGTGGCTAAGAAGAAGAAGAAGAAGACTAAGAAGAAGAAGTCTACTAAGGGAGCGGTTACAAACACAATAACGACTACAAGCACAACTGTTGTTCCATCACGGACAACAGAAGACGGAATCCTTCCCACTCCTCCGCAGAAGGCTAAGTTTCCTTGCCGATTATGCAAGGAAGACCATCTTCTTCGTGATTGTCCTGGTATTCCCGGGATCTTAAGAATATGGTCTCACGATCCGGCCCACCCCTCATCGTCCACTGAAGCTCACGGTGATGTTATCTCATCCGTTGGGAATACTAAGGGAAAAGGGAAGATTAGATTCCCCTGCAAACTTTGTGAAGGCAATCATTTCCTTCACCTTTGCCCAGTCATGGACAAAGCCTCCTCTGTTTTGGAAAGTCTTGCAGTTCCCTCACCCCAACTCCCCGCTGGATATCAGCGTCTTTCTGCAACTGCAGATCGTCCTCCTGCTGACCACAAGGCTGGTTTACACACCTCTCTTGTTCAGCCTTCTCTTCCTGAACCTGGCCCTACCCAGCCTGTTCCCGACCAACCATTGGTCGGAGAGCGTGTCGATTCGAGTTTACCACCTGTTGACCACCCTGTTCTAGAAGAGCATCATGATCATGTTCTCCTTGTCTCATCAGATTCTCCTGAGTCCGAAAGTGATCCTCTTATCCCTGTTGACTCAGAGGGTCCTTCTTTGGTTCCTTTAGAACAGGGGGGCAATCATACGATTCCCCCGCCAAGTAGTTCAGTCGTTTCCTTCGACTGCAGTCACTCGACTGCTTTCCGCCTTCCATCCCATGTGCCTTTCCAGATTACAGTACATGCCTATGATACGGTAGTACCTGGCACTGTCCTGGATGAAGGTGCGTCTGTCAGTCTTATGCCTTCTACTACTTGGCAAGCTTTAGGTTCCCCGCCACTCAGGCCGGTCATGCAGAATCTGTTGGCTTTCGACGGCGGAGCATCTCCATCTCCAGGAGTCCTCCCAAAGTTCCCTATTACTTTGGGAGGCAAAACCGTCTATATAGACGTGTTGGTTACCCAAGGTGCTTTATATTTTCATCTTCTCCTTGGTCGTGACTATATTTATGCCATGGGGGCCCTCGTCTCTTCACTTTTCCATGTGGTTTTCTTTCCACATGATGGAAGGATTGTAACTATCGATCAATTATCGTTCTTTAGTCCTCCGGTGCCCCCTGCGCAGTTGTCACTCCCTCCTGGTTCTCATCCACCGGTTGTATCTGCCCCCCTGCAGGTCAGCTATGTGGCTACCTCTCCCATGCCTATATCCAGCACTGCCGCCATCGTGCATAGTGTTCTGGGGGCATTGGGTCCTGACTTCCAAGACATTGACCTCCCATCGGGAGCCCCACTCTTGGAAGCCCCGACTTCCTGTTCATTATGATGAAGATCGGGTGGAGCATAGTTCATTTCCCTCTGTCAAGCTCCCTAAAAAAATGAAACAAGGTGTTTCGAGGATAGTTTTGATCTTGTGGCGACCTCGTTAAAAAATGAAACATGATTGGTCGGAGCATAGTTCCTTCTCCTATGTCAAGCTCCTTAAAAAATGAAATTCGGGCCTGTTTGTGCATCAGACTTTGATTCCATCCAATGGTTTCAATTGTTGGTCGGAGGAGAGGCCGTCGAATACACGGTCGAGCGTAGTCTCGAGGATATTTTTGCTAATGTATCAACCTCGTTAAAATAATGAAATGACTTGTATCCGAGGATAGTTCATAACCATTATGTCAACCTCGTAAAAACAATGAAACCTGATACCAATATGTCAACCTTCAACCCATTTTCAATGGACTGGAGCTTGGGGGGCATATACCTCGGATTGAGTCATGATGTTGGGGGGCATGCCCGCTTCATTTCCCATCAAGCATATTTTGCATATGTACCATATGTCTTTAAGCTTGTATAAAAATAAAATTTTCCATAAAGCATAGATTGCATACGTGATTTTCATGTGTGTTTTTCAAGCTTTCATAAAAATAAAATATATACGTGTGTGTGAATACATTCCAATGGGTCGTTTGTTATGCAATAGATACATTAGATTACATGTGTGTCGAACAGTCGCATAGCATATAAAACGCATAATCACGCGGAAAAAAGATCCATCTAGGAATAAACATAAGCACATAAAAACATAACAATGAATCATATGTATATATATACGTGTGAGTCAAAATGTTCGCGCCCCGCACGTTACAAAAATAATACATGTCCAAAGTCTATACAGCCGCTGACAGCGTACTCCTCAAAAATATGCAAAAATGAAACCTAGGCGTCTAAGCACGGTTATGCTCGTGATAGCATGTCACTGCTCGCACCAAACGTCTCAACAGACGATGGACACGAGTAGACACTCCCACCGTGTGCCTCTGGTAAGCTCTGGGTACATCTGCCAATCTGTCGTAGTCTAGGATACCTCGAGTGAGTTCCTCGAGGTTCTACACGAGATCATCCTCACCCTCTATCTGAGGATCTACTGCGGGTTGTGCTTTGCGCACATTGTGGGGCAAGTCAGCTGGTCACTCTGCGCCAACATCTGTATACATATATAGACGTTGTTAGAAATAGACATGTATTAACAAAAAAAAATTAAATACATAAAAACATCAAAAAACAAAGAGTTCTTACCCAGCTCCTCATCCCAATCCTCTCCGTCAGGTAGAGGGAGATCGGGATCTCCGGTGAAATCCATGCCCGCATAGGGCCAGTCCTCTATGACTATCATCTGGTGTCGGAGCCAGATAAAGAACTCGGTAAAGAACTCGGGCTTCTAGGACATCTGTTGGCCCCCTCCTCCTCTAGGCATAAGTTCTGCCCATCAATGCAATCTCGGTTCCCTCATCACTGGATCTGCTACTATCCCTCCAGGTACCCAGAAAATCAGCAGCCGCTCTAGAAAGAAGGTCACTAGGATTGACCCATACCCAAACTGTTTGTTTCCATCCCGCTTACACTTGGTAAGCTGTCGTTTGATGTTGGTCGTCACCGTTGAAGCCCAATCAAACAATGTCGGATGGAGACACTCGGTGGCCAGCAGCAAATGATTCTTGTTGGCCTCATGAGGTGCCTGTATACCTGTTTCCCGGGTAATGGTAAACAAAATGACTCGTAGAACCAAGCTGGGCACCGTGTTGATATCTATCTTCCTACTGTTTACACCAAATCGTGCATTAGGACACACTCTATCCTTCACCTCCTCGATCTTCTTTGCAGAAGGTCGACTGCCTGTCAGAATAGGACGTGCACCTCGCCGTGATAAACCAGTGATAAAATAGACATCGGCAACATCCAGCTCCAATGTCTGATCCTTCAGGCGAAACAACTGACCCTCTACATCCCAAGCATCTACTATGAAGCGTAGTAGCTCAGGTTGTGCGCGTAGGTATGAAGTATGGAAGAATTTTTTCAGTCCGCAGTCTCTTAATGCATTCATGCAGTCATCATCCGCCAAAGCCAGGGCATCAACTTCATTGTGCTCTCGTTCTTTCCATTCTAGCACCATTTTTAGCGAAATCCTGCAACCAAAGGACAAATTTCAATTGTTAGATAATTATTGAAGCATAAATTCAAAGAATTTTGCAAGTTCAACAGTCCAATTTGGTAAAAAATGAGATCGCGCCATTGGCGCGACTGTTTCTAAAACAGTCGCGTTAATGGCGCGACCTCTATGGAAAAATTTCGCCATTGGCGCGGTCCCGTGCCGGAAACCCGCGCCAATGGCGCAGCCCTAAAAATTTGCAAATCCCTTTGCAGGGAGCTAGAATATGGATAAAAACTTGAAAAAATGGAATGAAAATAAAGCTTGGGATGAGGCCTCTTACCTGTTGCAGACGGCGGCTCGAATGGTCTCCTAGATCGATCACAATCAGCAGGTGAATTTTGCACTAAAAACCCTCCAACAGTGAACTCATAAGGTAAAAAGTGAAAAGTAAATTTCTTTTTAGTTTTTTACTATTTATAACACTATTTTGACCTAAAAATACATTAGAAGTGATATTTTTGAGTATTTTTAGGATATTTTCATGTCGAAATGGGTTTTACGCTGTTTTTTGAATGATGACAGGATCTGGTGCAGTTCAAACGAGCTTCTTTTTAACTTTTTCAAGCTCGGTAAAACATGAGAAAATGTTACTTATGGTCTGCTTTCAGCTCTTTTCCTGACCCTTTAAAGAGGAAAAGATCGCCGAGTTATCCCTCTTGGCTCGTTAAACGGTTACTAAGGGGCGGTCGTTTTAAGTTCTTTTATCAACCGTTAAAATATAAAAAGATTACCGGGTTTTTGTCATTTCAAACTCGTTAATGGTTACGAAACGACTTGATTTTGATCCCTTTTCTACTTTTTCAAGTCGAAACAACTATTCATGAAAAGTACTCCTTGGTCGTAATGATCGGGCGGTTCTTTCGGGCATCATTTTACACTTTTTCGGGCCCGAGAGACACAACTTTATGAAAAAGGACCTCTGGAGTTTTCTTTTTTGGGTCTTTTTCAAACTCTCTAAACATGAAAAAGACTCGGAGTTTTACCTGTGTCGGACTCGTTAAACTCTGACGACATTGGACTCATCATTATGACGAGATTCAAGCTTCTCCTCCCTAGGGCTCGTTAAACTTTTACTAGGTTGGATTCGACCGAAGGTTGAACTTATACCACAAGCATATGCTATCCCCATCAAGCTTCTTAAAAATAATTGGGGTACTCGCCATAAATGGCGGGGGAAAAATAAAATTTTGGAACCGTAATTGTAGTCGTGTCGGCAGTATGTCGCTCTTGAACATGGCACTTCTCTGCTTTCATGTCAGGGTGGGGACATCTCATCTTGTTTCTTCACTTGCCTCCGTGGGTTTGGGTAATCCTATTTAACCTCTCATCTGCACATTGCCTCGTCATCATGACCTCTGATTCATTGATGTCAAACACTGCCAACTCCACTGTCGTGTCGCTGATATGTTCAAGAGAAGTTGACCTCTGAAAGAAACCACCTTTGTCTGATAGTTCATAAATCTCATTTCACAACATTGTCTCTTCCCGTCTCGTTTCGATGATGTGGGAAACATTATGGCCCGCCTTCGACGAAGATCACTTCCTGTCGACTTCAGCTCATTATCAAGGAAAGTGACCTAGAGACTCCCTTCCAGTACCTTGGAGCCTGCATGCCTCAATGGCAGGTTCTTCGTGTTCGACACGAGGTTTCCATCATTGGCCTCCAATCGGATGACTCTACGGGTGTTCGACATCAGCTCATTCATTCACACGCCGTAGACTGTACCTGTAGTACCTTAAGGACCATTGTCATTATTGATGGTACCTCTCGCGTCTGTTAACAGCTTTCATCATTGGATGGTAATCAGACGATGTTCATGCATGTTCGACTTCAACTCACATTTTCACGTGCTTAAACTTGTACTTATGTTCGGGTCGAGGTGGAGCGCAAGACCCTGGATTGTGTCTGTTGTAATCCAAGCGTGATTTTGATACATGACTCTTTCACTGGATGGCTGCGACCATACCTGAGTCTATTCATTGATCCTAACCAGATGGCTGCGTCCATACTACGGATCTTGATTATCATGTACTCTTTATGGATGGCTATGACCATGCCACATATATCATGTATTTGAACTATCATACTGTATCTCTCAATGCAGATTCTCGGCGGCAGCTATATATGGTCTTGTAAAGCACTTCACCTCTCTCTCTCTCTCGAGGCTCATGCTTTAGGGGGCATCTGTTATGTAGTAATTTGTTACCGTTGGTCACCGTCCCTGTTACCCTTGCTTTCGTACATTGGAGGACACATTTATGGACCTGTGACCAGTGACACAACTTAAAAACACTTGCATTGGATTCTCCTAAGTATGAACTTCAAATTACCTGAAGACACCTTTTGCAGATTAGCCCTAAAAAGTACCCTTTTTCCATTAGCGCAGGCCCACAGTGTCTTACCCACACCAATGGCTTAGTTCCTCCAAAGAGGGCGCGCCCATGGACGCTCTGTCATAGAGCAAAGCCCACACCACCTAAATTTGGTTATGATTTTTAACCAGTGTGCACTGAAGTGTTTTTTCCTTCTTTGTTCATGCAGTTCTCTGGGGAAAAATCTCATGGAAGTGGTCGAGTGTCATCTTTTTATCCATGACAACCAAGTTCAGTGGATATTCTGGGACAATGCTAAATCTTCAGTAGGTGTCCGGATACAATGCATACTTCCTCCTCCTCCATCTATAAATGACTATCACCCTGCATTAAACCAACAAGTTTTTGCTAGAGCTATTGTGAGTGCCAAGATTATGTTGGAGTGATAGTGAGAATTGAGAATTATAGAGGGGTTATGCTGCCAAAATTTTGAGAGAGAAGAGGTCACTTTGCAAGGCATATTTAGCTGCTTGCCTAGTCAGAGGAGATTCAACGTCAGAACCCTTTGGTTGTAATCTTTCTCTGTTTTTATTGATTAATAAACGAATATCATTATGGTTCCACTCATGTGTCTTTCAATGGTATTTGAGTTGTATCTTTTCTGACCAATATATAATTGCATATAATGGATTTTACGCTTGTGTTTGTATCGTTCTTTGCTTGTGCAGGTGTCCGTTTACGTGGAGCGTGAGGATTGTGACCAGCCAAAGCTAAGGAGCAGGAGCAACATTTCTTCTACAACTACTAGCATTGGATTCCAGGTAGATCATCTTGATCGATCTTTGATTTATGCAATTAGGAACCTGAGTATAGTGTGTGTGATTGTTTCTAGACCCGTGTTGGGCTAGTAGGATCCCCTCTGTCCACAGAGGGGATTTACCAGTTCAACAAGGAGTCTAGATGTCATAGTGGGAACGGACAAGATCCCTTCCATCAAAACCCTCACCTAGGCCATGAGGAAGAACGAAGTCATGTTGGATGTTGGCAAGTACATAGAGCAGTTAATGCATGAAGCCACCAATGATGACTTGTAGCTCAATGCACAGAACATGTAGAAGCATATCGGTGGTCTAGCCACACTCAAGACAATGTTGTGCATGCTTAACGATGAGTTGGACAGAGGTTTCAAAACTATATACCCGGAAGCCATGGAAATAGGAGTTCGCTTTGATAAGGAAATCACCAAATGGTATGAGAACAAAATAGCGCAATACCAAGCTTGGTTTCAGTTCATCACTAAAGATCACTACAAGGAGGTTACCAATTTTGTCTCTCCCCAAGACCTTGAGTGACATTATTTGTCTTGTCAGGCTGACTCAAGCTTATCTTGTCTGACATGGGTATATGTCAAAATTATATTATTGTAAATATATTGTAACTGAAATTCTAAGTTTCATTAATGGAATTTTAACAATCACTATGCATTGTGAAGATTCATGAGGATACTCCAAGAGTCAAAGGGGAATGTCAAGGGTCACCACACCATTTGTTATATATAGAACCTTATAACTCATAGTACAAGATTTTTGGAGCCAAGCTTTTGGCTAGGCATTACTTATAGAATGCTTGGAGAGTATTGTGATGAGCCTTGGCTTCTTCACAGTGCAGAGCGAGTACATCTCTTTGGAGGAGAAGGCAGTGTTAACTATAATGTTCCACTATTGGGGCTAGTGGTTGTCAATGGTGTATCTATGGATGGAACTTTCACTTAACATAATATATAACAGAGCCAACACATTTTCATGCATATGTTGTTATTGTAGTTGGAATATATTGGTTTCTTTAGCAATGTATGTTATTTAAATTACGCATTTACATATGAAATTCTATGAATATGTTGCAAACATTTTGTTGGTTTAACTCATCACTTTGGATTGTGGACTATTCTTCTTTCTATATTGTGATGTCATTCAACTCATGTGTTCCTTTCAGGTTTCATACTCGTGTGTTCCTTTCAGGTTGCATTGAGACACTTCCATCAAGCCCTCTGTGTGACAAAACCTCCATGCATCTCACTTGAATCACTACAAGGTCACACACTTGCTTCCGATAAAGATATCACACTTACCTCTATGTTCTATCACAGTCAAGGCATTCCTTTACTACCCATTACTGGGAATCCTACAACAAACTGTCATAGGTCTAGTTGGGACTTCTTACCAAGGAGATCCCCTGACATGTTGGCAAGTCCAACACAGTCAAAATTTTTGGCACTAGACAGAGGGCGAGATGACAAGATTCGTCCTCAAAGTCTGTCTCATGGATGTAATTTTGAAGTGTCAGAGGATCTCTCTAATGACTTGTCACATAACACATATGATGGTGAAGGCAGAGTATCCTTTCTTAGTCAAAGAGTTGCCTTCATGTGTTTCCATGAAAGGAATGAATTCGTCCTTGATGGTGTTGCCTGCTCGATGTTTAGAATCACTCTTAGAGGGCACGCACTACATTGGTGTGTCACATTGCTTGCAACCTTCATTTTTTCTTATGATAAGATGATAACATAGCTTGCACGTTGTTTTTATCATTATGATTATAAAGAACTCAATAAAAAAATTCTGGAATCATGGAAAGAACCCAATGAATCCCTTTTGCAATTTTGGAATCACTTACGTAATCTAGGTTTTCAAATCCCCGAAGATGAAATTGATTGGAAATTTCTAATTGAAATATTTTAGTATCTTCTTCACATATCTGAAAATCGACATGTTTTAGAATCATTTGAACCCCTCCTAGCCTACCTCAATGTTAGAGCTTCTAAAATCAAGACAGACAAGGTTGCTATCACAAGTGACCCTCCATCCATTTCTCATCAAACAACTCTAGCTCCATAGTGCGAGGTGGGGAAAGTTGTGAACCCATCCATTGAAATATCACATCCTCCCACCCCACTTTCTCTAGATATTTGTGTATATTTCTCTTACAAACTTGTTGGTTGACATGTGAACTTGTTTTCTCAACCTCCATCCTCTCGTTCTGTTGATCCTCTAGATTGTATTGTGTTGTGTTCTCCTATTTTCAACTCCACATTAATTGTTCATGAGGATCAAGTTGTCAGTGAAGTTGGTGTTGAGAAACCAACCTGCATTATCATTTATGATGAGTATGTGTGGGAATTTGAATAAGAACATACGGTGAAGGATGCCCCCCTTCCATTCTCACCCCATCTGTTGTTTCCTGACATATTTTGTGATTCTACCATTTCTTATTTGTCTTGTGAAAATTCATTCCCGAAAGTTTCTACTTCCTATCATTCATAGAACACACTAGATTTCAGTCTGTCATTGCATTATGGAGAGGACACATTTATTTCTCAATCCACACAATCTATCATCTTTTATTTTTAAAAACTCAAAGGGTGAACATTCTTGTTTCCCGTCAACCCCTCTATATGATTCGTTAGATCATGAGGATGATGGTGTACATCTTGAATTTTCTAATCATCACGGTAATGATCTCTTTACTCATACATTCGGTCATGATGGTAGTTCATTCACTGTCGATATTTCTAAGCCACCGGTCTTTGATGATTTACCTGTTGATGAAGTGGAAACCCCTCAATCTGTCGAGGAACTTCAACCCAAGATGTTGGTTAGGTCAATTCCTCGTTGTCTTGAGGTTAGTTCCACTTCCAATCAGAAATATGTTGAAACACCTTGTGCTCATCATCACTCTCTTGTTTGCCTTGAAGATCAGTACCATCCACAAATTTGACATCCTCCACCTAAATCACATGACCTTATCGCTCAAGCATTGGAGGAATCATACACAATGAAAACTCTTGTGAAAAATAAGTTTTCTTCTTTTTCATGTTTTTTTGTTTGTCACAGTCAAAAGAGTGTACATGCTAATCGTTTGTGCATAATGTGTTGCAACACCATGGTATGCCTACAGAGTGTTTGTCTTGCACTTTTACTCTTTTTTTTCATTGGATGCATTCAAACTTTGAGCGTGTTGGTTTTCAATGTCTTATATTTCTTGTGTGTTGGTTTACTTGTATATCTTTCTTGTCAACCATGCCTTCACCAACATGGGTCAACCAATGCACTGGTGGTTGCATTAGAAATATCACTTCACGTGAGTATACCCATCAACTGTTTAGTTTAGGAGTAAGATTAGTTTTCTTCTTTATTGTTTTTCTTTGCTTACCTATTTTGCTTTCGTTTAATTTTTTCCTTCATCTGTTTGTTTTGTTTACTTGTTATGGACCCGTAGGATTAGCTTCACATGAAACCGTGTTTGGCTCTTGAGACAAGCAAGGTAAAGTACAAGAGGACTTGTAAAACTATCAACAATTGGCTACCTATTGTCCTCTATTTTATGAAGAGCTTCTTCTCTTTAATCGATGATAGACATTATTATTATGATTGTTAATAATGGTAATATAAGATAAACTTTTATTTTCTCAGAATTTTTAGGATGAAAATGAGGATTTTATACTTTATTTAAAGTTTTGGGTGGACTTTCTATTTATTATTAGAGATTTAAATTTTTAATATTTAATGATAGGTGGACAGTTCACCTAAATTTTGGACAAAATATAATTTTTTTTTACATAGTTGAAAAGTTCTTCAATATGAATAATTGTGAAAATATATACTTTCTAAATTTTATTTTATTTTCTAAAAAAAAATAAATTATTAAATATATAAATTAAATATAAATTTACGTTAATGAGTAATGTAATATAATAAGCATAAGAACTAGATACAAATTTATACTAAATAAATTTAAGTTTATTTATATTTAAAATTAATGTATAACGATATTTATTAAATAAATTATGATAATTTTTTTCGATTAAAAAATTTTGATTTCTTTTAAATATATAAGTGATATTAATGGTTATAGGATAACTTTTTCTTAATATAATAAAAACTTAAATAAATATACGTTATTTAATGATTTATTTTAAAATATTTTATATAAAAATTGATGTTAGACCTAATAATTTTAATAAAAGTAAGATTGAAATGGTTACTAAATTGAAAAATAACTATAGCAATGTCTCTCATCATATATATTTTAGTTAATTTTCTAACTCAAATTTATAAACGGTACCTTTGCATTTCTGAAGGCTACCACATTTGTTGGGTCTTTATAATACTAGTGATTCCCCTATTACTATTGTAGTTGTATCCCTTATTAATATTGTTGTGCCCCTATTGTCCCCATATTGTTATTACTGGCCCCATAGAATCCCTCTATTGTTATTTTTGTGCCTTTATGTTGTTATTGTTATGTCAGCTTGCTTATATTGTGAACCCTTAGACTCCTATATATATAAAAGAGGTTTTCTCATTTGAATCATCGAAGAATTGCTCATTTGTGTAATGTAAAGGAGGTTTACCCCTTGAAGGGGCTGAATTATAAGCCATTGATCTATCTTTTCTATCTTTTTGTGAGATGATTTCATAACATTTGGTATCAGAGCTTTCAATTCTAGGGTTTCGTTGCTCCAAATAGGTCATTGTGGCATTTTCGCTATAAATTTTTTCTGCGACGTTTCATAAGAGAAACAAAAATCCCATTTGAGATGAACTCATGTTGAACCCCAAGTCCGAATTTCAGATATTTTTGTGCAATATTTGTGGAGATATGATCTCAGGAAGTTGGTCTTTTTGCAGACTCTTGAATTACATTCTAAACAAGTGACCTAGGGAGAATAGTCATAACTTTTGTTTCGAGAATCAAATTGAAATTTCATCAGAAGTTACAGAAAGAGGATAGACTTAAGTTTCCTGTGTATATTGCTCAGATCCTAAGGTCAAAATAGTGACACTTGGTACTTCATACAAGTTCGCTCTTCTGAAAAGGTATATAATTAGGTCATCTTGGGAGATTGTGCATAGCTTTGTCTTGGAGAATCTAAATTCAATCAAACAGGTGGAATTGGAAAGAGGATGCAGAGGGGTACTACAGGTCACAATTTCAGAACTGAAAGATCTGAAATTACAGAGATACATCAAATTCAATATTGAGCCCCTACAAAGTGAAAAAAGGTGTGTATTTTTTTTAAATATTTGCATAAGCTTGATTAGAAAAACTACTTTGAAGGAATTTGAAGGGCATAGTGAAGAATTATTATCAGTAATTAATGCTCTCAAGAAAGAAAATGGAAACCTCTAGCAAAACAACCTAAAAGCTTGACTCATGAAGAAGAGGAAGAAATGCTACATGATATATCAAAATTACGAGACCAAGTGCAACAAATGTCACTCTCACAAAAGCTAACAGAAGCTAAGATAAATGGTGTGGAATCTAAGATAAATGGCATGGAATCTAAGATGAATGGCATGGAAGCTAAGATGGATGGCATGGCAGCGAAGATGGACAGCATGAAAGCTAATATGGACGGCATGGAAGCTAAGATGGATGGTATGAAAACATTGTTACTAGAAAGGCTTCCTAATGGAAAAAATGTAGGAGAGGAAACTCATAATGAGAACAAAAGGAATGTTAATCATGATTTGAAGAATGAAAACATGGAATATTTGAAGAAAGACAGTGAAGGATTGACGGAAGGTTTAACAAAGTTTCTACAAGAAAGGCTTCTTAATGGCGAAAATGTTGTAGAGAAAACTCATGATGAGAACAAAAGAAATGTTAATCATGATTTCATAGACTTGAACACTGGAACAAAGACCCACCATGTTCCAAAGGTTGATATGAGGAAGTTTGATGGCGAGGATATTGTAACATGGATACTATATATGGAGCAATTTTTTGATCTCCATAATGTGCAAAACACACAAAAGGTACGCATTGCAACTTTACATTCGGAACCAAACCAGTTTGGATTGTATCATTGGCTTTGCTCTCGTAAACAAATTGTGACATGGGCAATTTTTACGGAAGAAATGATAGCACATTATGAGGATATGAAAAACCACACTTCTTTTAGGCAATTGATAAACCTCAAAAAAAAAAGGTTCAATGAGGGAGCACATTGAGGACTTCCAAAAATTGAATATAAGGGTAAAAAATATTCTAGAGGAGCATAGGATTGATATGTTCTTAGGGACTTTAAAGGATAACATCCAACATGACGTTCACCTTTGGGAACCTGATGCATTGGAGAAGGCATTCAGGTTAGCAAGAAAAATGGAAAGCAAAATTATGGCAACCAGGAAGCCTACGACTCACAACTATAAAGATGGCACTGTTGTTGCCCCTAGCCTTCCACAACCTATAAGGTTGACACCGCAACAATTGGAAGAAAAAAGAGAAAAAGGGATTTGTTACAGTTGTGAGAGAAAATACACTAAAGGTCATAAATGTGATGAGAAGAAATTATTCTACATAGATTGTGAAGAGGAGGAAGAAAAGTAACAATAAATGTCAAAAGAAGAGGATATACTCGAAAAACATACCCTAGATAAAGAAGAAATGAATCCGACCATATCTTGTAATGCATTGGCTGGAATTACCCTTAAACTATCAAGATAGAAGGACATATCAAGAAGAAAAAGGTAATAGTGTTGATTGATTCAGGAAGTACCCACAATTTTATTCATTGTAAGATAGCCAAAGAATTGAATTGCTTCCTATATCTAGCGCGGGAGTGTCAAGTATCATTGCAAGTGGAGGAACCATAAATTGCTCTAGAAAGTGCCATAATATTTAGCTATCCTCCGGGCCTACCTCTTTAATAGTAGTGCTTTCCATTCCAATTAGAGGCGTTGATGTTGTACTAGGAGTCCAATGGGTACAATCCTTGGGTGCAATAGCTTTTAGTTTTCAAGAACTTTTCATGAAATTTTCTGCGAATGGAAAGGAAGTTGAATTAAAGGGTAATGCAGGGAAACTGAGAAAGATAATCAGCTCTAACAGTATGACAATGATTCTAAAAAGGAAACAACGAGGTGTAATTGCATAATTATGTTCACTAGAGGTTCCGACATCAAAATCATCTATTTCTTCAGATCTCCAAAAAGTCTTGGACAGTCATTCCAAGCTATTTGAGACTTCCAAAGGCCTCCCACCGATTCGTGATCAAGATCATGCTATTCATTTTATTCCAGGAAGTGTTCCTGAAAACATTAGGCCGTATAGATATCCTTATTCCCAAAAGAGGGAAATTGAATGTATGGTCATAGAAATGCCACAGGCTGGTATAATTCAACCTAGTCAAAGTTCTTTCTCTGCTCCAGTAGTATTGGTGCACAAGAAGGATGGATCATGGCACATGTGTCCGGATTATAGGGAGCTCAACAAGCTCACTAGTAAAGATAAATTTCCCATTCCTTTCATTAATGAATTATTGGATGAATTTAATGGATCAATTTACTTGACCAAGATGGATCTTCGTTCAGGATATCATCAAATCAGAATGAGGATTGAAGACATTTTGAAAAAAACATTTAGAACTCACGAGGGTCATTACAAATTTTTGGTCATGACTTTTGGCCTTACCAATGCACCTTATACATTTCAAAGTTTTATGAATTCCATTTTCAAACCCTTCATTAGAAAATTTGTGTTAGTATTTTTTGATGATATACTAATCTACAACAAGTCTTGGAAGGATCATGTTGAACATGTTGACAGGGTGCTACAACTATTGGAGGAGAATCAATTATAAGCAAAAAGCTCCAAATGTTTCTTTGGAGTACAAGAGGTGGAATATCTCGGTCATATTTTATTTCATGAAGATGTTAAGGTAGACCATAGAAAAATTAAGGTCATTAAGGAATGGAAAATCCCTACATCCATAAAGCATCTACAAGGATTTCTCTGTTGATAGGGTATTATCACAAGTTTGTTAAGAATTATGGGAGAATAGCAACACCTCTAACAACATTATTGAAGAAAGATGCATTTTCATGGACTCTAGAAGCAACAAAGGCCTTCAAACATCTTAAAGTGGCAATGTGCCAAGCACCGGTCTTAGCTACACCAGACTTCACAAAAACCTTCATTGTGGAATATGATGCTTCAAGAAATGGAATTGGTGTTGTTTTAATGCAAGATGAAAGACCCATTGCTTTTGAAAGTCATTCAATCAAGGGAAAGTATTCACACAAAGCTTTTTATGAGAATGAAATGTTGGCAATACTACATGTACTTAAGAACTGGCGACCCTACCTAATGGAAAGACACTTCAAGGTAAAAATAGATCATGATAGCCTTAAATACTTTTTAGAACAAAGATTATCCTATGAAGAGCAACAAAAATGGGTCACAAAGATGTTGGGTTATGACTTTGAAATCATCTACAAAAAAGGGAAGCAAAATGTTGTGGTAGATGCACTCTCAAGAAAGGATGAGGATGTGGAAGAATTGTTGTGCACCATTTCTATTATCCAACAAGATTGGATAGATGAAGCAAGGGAGGAATGGAAGAATGATGAAGAAGTGGGGGCACTTATTTGAAAGTTACAACAAGATTCCAGTACATTTGATATATTTCGCTGGAAAAATGATTCGTTATGGTACAAAGATCACTTATACCTCTGTAAGAATTCCCAACTCAAACAAAAAATTCTTATGTAATTGGACACTTCTCCCTTAGGAGGGCACTTAGGATTTTTAAAAACATACCACAGGGTTAAGAAGGAATTTTTTTGGGTTGGCCTTAAATCAGATATTCAAAAGTTTGTGGCGGAATGTTTGCTTTGTCAACAAAATAACGTTGAAACAATTAAGACCCTAGGTCTATTACAACCTTTATACCTTCAAAGCCAACATTGGGAGGAGGTTTCAATGGATTTTATCACAAGTTTAACCAAGTCTAAAGGAAAGAGTGTCATCACGGTGGTAGTTGACAGACTTACCAAGTATGCACATTTTTGTGCATTATCACATCAATTTAAAGCTAGTACAGTTGCTACTACATTTATGGGAACAATTCAAAAGCTGCATGGAAACCCAAAGATTATTGTAAGTGACAGAGATTCCATTTTCACTGGAAATTTTTAGACAGAATTAATTTCTTGTCTTGGTACTCAGTTAGCTCATAGCTCATCTTATCATCCTCAATCTGATGGGCAAACTGAGATAGTAAACAAATGTTTGGAAGGATATTTTCGTTGATTTGTATCTAATAAACAGACACAATGGGTTAAATGGTTGCCTCTGGCTAAATGGTGGTATAACACTTCCTTCCATACAGCAGCAAAAATGACCCCATTTATGGCACTTTATGGATATCAGCCACCATCCATCACATCACATTTAAGAGAAAATTCTAAGGTTCAAGCAGTGGAACATCACATCAAGTATCAACAACAAGTTCTCCAACTCTTAAATGATAAGCTCATATTGGCAAAAAATAGAATGAAACAATAGTAAGATCAATATCGCAGCGAAAGAAGTTTTGATGTAGGTGACTGGGTATTCCTATAGCTACAACCATATAAACAAATGTCCCTCATGCAAGCTAAGAAGGATAATAAATTATCACCAAAGTATTATGGTCGATACAAGGTGTTGCAAACGGTTGGTACTATGACATACAAATTGGATCTTCCTGCAGCTTCTCGAGTACACCCAGTTTTCCATGTTTCATGTTTAAAGAAGGTTATAGGCGACAAGCTCCCAGTTCAAATAATATTGCCAGAATGTAATGAGGAAGGAAACATTATATTGGAACCAGAAGCAGTTATAGAAACAAGAACTCGATAGCTAGGAAATCGATCAATTTCGGAGTATGTCATCAAGTGGAAGAACTTATCCGTTAAAGATTCCAAATGGGAGGATGAGAATTTTATACAAAAGCATCCAGAACTACTCAATCATTGAGGACAACACTTTTTTTAAGGAGAGGGGCATGTTGGGTCCCTATAATACTAGTGATTCCCCCATTACTATTGTAGTTGTATCCCTTATTAATATTTTTGTGCCACTATTGTCCCCATATTGTTATTACTGTGCCCCATAGAATCCCTCTATTGTTATTTTTGTGCCTTTATATTATTATTGTTAGGTCGACTTGCTTATATTGTGAACCCTTAGACTCTTATATATAGAAAAGAGGTTTTATCATTTGAATCATCGAAGAATTGTTCATTTGTGTAATGTAAAGGAGGTTTCCCCCTGAAAGAGGTAGAATTCTAAGGCATTGATCTATCTTTTCTATCTTTTTGTGAGCTGGTTTCATAACAACATTCTAGGAAATATACCATTTTCAACCAGACAAAGTGAAACTAGCTAAACAATTGTTAGAATATTTCTTCATGGCTCATCCCAAATCCATAAAAATTATAAAGAGTTGGTGGTGGGCCACATAAGCATTCAAGTAATGTACCAATAAGTAATATCCCACCTAATATCTACAAGATCCCTTCCACCACCTCATGCCAATGATTAGCGAACTCTATGGAGAATTTAATGCTTCGCATTTCAAGATTGAATAACTACCTCTAGCAAGAGAGGTAGGATTTAAGGGGCATATATTTAATTGGTCTAAAATTATCTCCACTAATTTATTGAAGCCTCTGTCCAAGGTGAAAGATGTCCTAGTGAATCAAAACACATCCTTCTACATGCTGACATATTTGGTGGATTCCCTTTGCATTGCAAACAAGTTTTCAAGAATGAATTGAAAGACGACTCCAACACTCCTTCATATTCATACCTAATCCCAATAATTATGGATAGATAACTTTCGTAAAATATTTTATGAACTTTGCGGTCAATTTTTGGCCATGATTTACTAGATACACTTCGGGTTCCAAGTAGCCCAATTATTATTAAAGGCAAAGTTTACTATTCGACGAATTGAGAATTTGTACTATAAAGAAAACTACACATACATTAGAGTATTTTGTTGTTCATCTCTACCACACTTCATTCCTCAAAATTTTGCCTGATTGACTAGAAATTCATGAAATTGCATAACACATAGTGGGAATCAAAGTGGTGTTTGCTTTGGTGAATAATAATACGAGGCTGTGGCGAAGTTTTATGATAATGATATAACATCATGCTTTGAAAAATTTCTCGTCCATCATTAAAGAAGCGGATAACATTAAATAATTAAATCTTCTCACAGGTACCTTCAGGAGACATGATCCCCATCACATGTTGAAGGAATGTTATATGTTTGTAAGACTTACCTATCCTTATGAGAATGAGTTTGATGTTGGAAATATTAATCCCAACCACTACGTTGAACACCCTAGCAACAACCATACTTGTCAGAAGTATTTTTGCAAGTTGTGTTTCTATTTGAAGATGGAAAGACTGAAGCTAGAACAAGAGTATTGCGCGGACCTTTCCGAAACGCAACAAAGAATTTAAGGAATTTAATGTATTTTGGTAAATAGATATGGGCAAGCATTCATTCCACGACAATTAGCCATAGTCCGCAAACACCTGCGCGATTACGGTCACACTCAACAACAACATCATATTAATTATTTTCTTTGTCATGCATTAATGAAAAAAAAATGTATGTTAAGATAAATATGTATGTAAAAGTTATTTTGCATGTAAGAGGGTAAGAGAGTTGGAGAGAAAGAGAGCAAGAGTCTCTGAGGAGAAAATGGTGGAGCAAATTTTGGTGGGCACGTGAAAACAATAATTATTGTGTTTTACTGTGTGTTATTCTGCGTGAAGTATAAATCATTGTAAACCTTTGTTTTACTTGGTGAATGAGTTGCAGTCTCGTGAATGTATTTTCATGATTTAGAATTCAATCCAAGTTTTTTATTGTGTTACCTCAACCTTACTTTGTTTTACTATCTCTTTTTGCCATGAGCGAATTTTGTATTTTTAAGTCTATGTGATAGTTGACGACATCTAGGTCCGTGAAATTAGCTGCGTGAAATCAGCTCCACAAAAGTCACACCCCTATTCCTCTTCACATAAATTATTTTCTAACTTGGTATTAGTGTGGGTTAAACTTTGTTAGTGTAAAAACAAGTGTTTTTACTAGCAGTTAAAATTGTTTTGAGGCGAGATTGTTTTCAGCATATTTACAAGCAAGTAGAATTTTTATTTTTATTTTCACTTAGAAATGGAAACATCAAGCACAAGCTTGACTAATCCTCAAATACCTTAGTTTAGTGGAATAAATTATGATTATTGGGCTATTACAATGAAGGCCCTGTTTTCTTCTCAAGACATTTGGGATTTGGTGGAGAATGGTTTTCAAGGAACAACAAATGCAACAGCATAAAATGCCTTATCTCAGAAAAAAGAGATTTGTTTATGGACAACATGAAGAAGGATTCAAAAGCCCTATTCTATATTTTCCAAGTAGTTCATGAAAGTATTTTCCCAAGGGTTGCAGTAGCAATGAAGTCCAAGCAAGCATGGGACACCCTCCAGACAACCTGTCAAGGCATGGAAAAAGTCAAGATAGAAAAGATAAAAATTTTGAGAAGAGAATTTAAACACTTTGTATGAAAGAGTCTGAGAATGTAGACTCATTTTTTACACATGTAAGTGGGATGGTTACTCAAATGAGGTCTCATGGTGAGACACTTTAGGAAAGAAGAATAGTTGAGAAAGTTTTGAGAAGTTTACCAGCAAGGTTTGATGCCATTATTGTGGCCATAGAAGAGACAAATGATCTCTCACAGTTATCAGTGGATAAACTTAATGCATCATTGGTTTCTCATGAACATAGAATGAATAGAGCAACATTGGAGCATGCCTTCAAGACATGAGTATCATTTAGTCAAGGTCGAGGCAAAGAAAGATCATATGCTAGAGAAGAGGAAGAAGCCCACACAGAGGTTGAAGAGGCAACAATCAAAATCCAAGTCAAGGCCCAAGCCAAGATCAAGCACAAGGTCAGAGGTATGATAAATCTCAAGTTCAATTTCATTACTGTAAGAAGTATGGTCATTATGCAAATGAATGTAGAAAGAAGCAATATGACATTAGTAACAAACCAAGTGTAAATTTCACAAAATAAAATCAGAACCATGATATATTTTTTTTGTAAATTGTAATGTACCACAAGAAAAACAAAGTGATATATGGTATCTAGATTTAGGGTGTAGCAACCACATGTCACAAAACATAGAAATTTTTTCCAATCTAGATGAAAGTGTAAAATTTGAAGTGAAATTAGGGATTGATAGAAAAGTCTCTGTCATGGGAAAAGGAAGAGATAATATCCTAACAAATAAGGGGGAGAAGAAGTACATCTCATATATTCACTTTGTCCCTGGTCTAAATCATAACCTCATAAGCATGTAAAGCTCATGCAAAAGGGCTATTATGTCTTTTTTAGGAATGATGTATGCACAATTTTGGATAGGCCTCCAAGTAGACAGCTAATTGCAAAGGTTCATATGACAAACAATATAATGGTTTCCCTAAAATTAAAATAAGATTTGAAATAAGAGGGTGCACAAGCACAACTATCAATAAGCTCAAAAGAACATGGATGAAAAGGTGCAGCTGTCACACAAGTAAACTTTCAAGTAGAGGTCAAAGATGAAAATTGGTTATGGAATTTGAGATTTGATTATCTCAGCTTTGGAGGTTTGAATTTGCTATATAGGAAAGGCATGGTGAAGGGTCTACCAACCATAGAAAAAGTAGATAACCTATGTGAAAGCAACATAGAGAGACATTTCCAGCAGGAAAGTTAGTACGAGCAAAGGCACCATTGAGATTGTCCACTCAGATTTATGTGGACCAGTGCAGACACCATCAATTGGTGGCAGCCACTATGGATTGACCTTCATAGATGGCTACACTAGGAAGACATGGGTCTATCTCCTAAAATAGAAAGTGAAGTGTTTGATTTCTTTCGCCAATACAAAGCTCTTGTTGAGAAGCAAAGTGGATAGTACATCAAAGTCCTCAGGACTAATAGAGGTGGCGACCACATATCAAACAACTTCCTTCGATTTTGCAGGGAGCATGGAATTCACAAGTAATTTACAACAAGGTATACACCTCAGCAAAATGGTGAGGCAAAAAGGAAGAATGGGATCATTATGGAAATGACAAGAAGTATGATGAAGGAAAATCATTTTCCAAATGATTATTGGGCTAAAGTTGTCACTTGTGAAGCATATATCTTTAATAGATGTCCAACCAAAAGAATCCAGAACATAGTTCCTGAAGAGGCATGGAGTGGGAGAAAGCATAATGTCACCCACATGAGAGTTTTTGGATGTGTGGTGTATGCACATGTCCCAGATGAGTTGAGGAAGAAGTTGGACATCAAGGGGGAGAAATGTATATTTGTTGGATACAGTGATGAATCCAAGGCATACAAGCTCTGCAATCCATCAACCAAGAAAGTCATAATCAACAGATATGTGCACTTCATAGAAGAGGAAGCATGGGATGGAAGTTTAGAGAAGACAATTAATGTCAAAGCATGTATACCACATGAGGATAAAGAGGAATTAATAGCAACAAGTAATTCCTAAACAGTGAGTCCCTCTACTCCTATTCAAGAGTAACAAAGCAAGCAAGAAGCAACACCATCAACAAATAATAGGACAGTTTCATGCAGCCAAGAAAGTGCTTCTCCAAGCATGCCGCAAAGCGCAACACCTAGTGACATGTCAAGCCCATCTTTAGCAAGCACAAGAAGACCAAAATTGATAAATTTAAATGAAATTTATGAGCAAGAAGAAGTTCATAGCAGTGTTGGTCTGAATTCCTTATTTGCATTATTTTGTCATGTAGATGACCCAATCCATTTTAAAGATGTAGTCAAAGAAGAAAATGGGTTGCGGCAATGGAGGAAGAAGTAGAAGCAATTGATAGGAATGACACGTGGGATTTAGTGAACCTTTTGAAAGGAAAACATGTCATTGGAATGAAGTGGGTCTATAAGACCAAAAGAAAAATTGAGGGAAAGATTGAGAGGCACAAAGAAAGGGTAGTTGTAAAAGGGTACAAGCAGTAGCATGGAAGAGATTATGCAGAGACATTCACGCTAGTCATGAGGATGGAGACATTGCCCGCAGTTTTGGTGATTTTCGCGCAACATAAATGGAAAGTGTATCAAATGGATGTAAAATCAACGTTCTTAAATGAGGTGCTGAAAGAGGAAGTGTATGTTGTGCAACCATTTGGTTATGAGGTAGAAGGCCAGGAAGACAAAGTGTATTGGTTGAGGAAATCTCTTTATGGGTTGAAGCAAGCACCACGCACATGGTACATTAGGATAGATGCCTATTTGTTGGACAATGGTTTCAACAAATGTGATGGTGAACCCACTCTCTACATCAAAGAGAGTGAAGGTAAGACTCCCATTATCGTCTTATACGTAGATGATTTGACTTTTACAAGAAGTAATGATTTCCTCAATGCTGATTTCAAACAAGTCATGAAGAGTGAATTTGAAATGACTGAGTTGGGACTGCTAAGATATTTTGTGGGCATAGAAGTGAAGCAAATAGAAAATGGAAATTTGATCTCTCAAGCAAAGGCTGTGGCAGACATTTTAGAGAGGTTTAAAATGTAGAACAACAAGTCTGCACCAACTCCAACTTTCATGGGGTTGAGTTTGAGCAAAGAAGATTGTAGCAGCAATGTCAATCTGACATTATACAAAAGCATGATAGGCAGCTTGATGTATTTGATTGCCACTAGGCTGGATATAATGTATGCAGTAAGTTTGGTGTTGAGGTTTATGGAGACGCCCAAGGAGATGCATTAGCAAGTAGAGAAAAGCATTTTAAGGTATGTCAATGGGACATAACAATATGGCATTTTGTACATAGCAACAAGTGATTTTAGGCTAGTTTGTTACACTAACAGTGATTAGGCAAGAAGTGTTGATGACAAAAAGAGCACGTAAGGATATGATTTTCATTTGTTTTTAGAGCCATTTCATGGGCCTCAAGGAAGCACGCAATAGTGTCACTATCAATAGAAAAAGTTGAATATGTCGCAACAACAATAGCAGTGTGTCAGGTAGTTTGGATGAGAAGGTTGTTGAGGGATCTTCGTGATGACCAAGAGGGAGTGAAAACTATTTTTTGCGATAACACCTTAGCAATTGCATTGTCAAAGAATTTTGTCTTTCACAAGAGGACCAGGAAAAGCAAACAAAACTAAAGGGAAATGTTGATACTAGGAATGTTCACACAAAAACATGAAATGGCAATCAATCAAATAGAAGGATTTCCTCCCCAGTGGAGTCGCCAATTTGTGGAGCATTTAAATTCTTAGTGTGGACACGGACAATTCCTCTAGCTTGAGAGAGTGGGTCTAGCCACAAAAAACAATTTATCGAAAATTTCCCTAAGATATAATCAAATAAGAGGGCCTACCTCTTAGAACACTATTCTTCTTGGTGACGATCCTGCTTCCTTACTCCAGCTACTTCTCGTTTACTTCCTTTGAATAACTGAAACAAGAAAACAAACAATAACAACAAATGTGATAGCATACAAATTTCATTCAACCTAATTAACAGGTCAAGGAAAAATAAGCCATCAAATGTAAGATAACACTTCATTGTAGGAAATCAATCAATAGTTGTATTCATATAAGTTCAAAAATAGATTACAACCAATGCCTTAATGTTGTTGGTCTCCTTCGATGTATCTGTGTTCCAACACTTCTGCTAGCATCTCATGGATAGACCCAACAATGGATGTTTTAAAGCTTCATCCACTTAGTCTCAAACCAAACCAAGCACACTATTCTCCCTCAAACATAATCTATAGAGCTACAAGCTATATATGTCTTGCTGATTATTCAAGCTCAAAAAATACTAAGACTGAAAAAAATACATCCAAATGCTAGTTTAGGTTGGGAAAGGAGGGGCTTATATAGCTTTGCTAGAGGGGAAATGGTTCCTCTTATCATGGGAGAGGCCTTATCTCATGGGTTTGTTCCATCCTAATAGCGAAAAGGAACCCAAGCTGACTTCCTTGGCTCCATATTGCCTAACCATTTACTAGACTTCCATTACGAGGCTTCCAGACCTGGAAGCTTCAACTCCATATTTAAAAACTTAACAGAAGAGGAACATTACGGCTGAGAAAAGGATCAGTAGTTTGACATGAAACTAGTCCTAGTTTTAATCTCTACAAATCGGCCCGTGGAGGAGACGGGTCATTAGCGTCAGCCTTGTAAACTGGGGTAAAAGGAAGATTCTTGGGAAATGATGCAAAAGGTAATCATTCTGCTCATGAAGAGGGACATAATGGGAGTTTCTTCATGATGGAAAAGCATGTAGGGTTCATTGTAGAGGTACTCTAGGATCGCGGAATAGAGAGTACAGGGATAATGACAAAATGTTGTGTAACAAGAGGAAAGGCCAACCTCAATGAAAAGAAGACTAATGCAAATGATGTGTGGCTTGTTGAAGGTATCAAGCAGAAAATCTTGAGCATGAGCCAAATGGTTGATGGAGGTAGGGAAGTGGTCTTCAACTACAAAGGTTTATATATCTAGATATAAGGGTCAAAGAGGGTGATTACCAAAGGAGTCAAGATTCCAGGGAATGTGTAGGTGCCAAAAGGAAGAGTGAGAGGAAAGAAGAGATTGAAGGAAAACTCTTCCTTTTCAGATTCTAAGTAGGAGAGATCAACCGCTAATGTAGTCCATTGTTGCATGTCATATCTACTTAGACTACAAAAATGCATGTGTGGTATTCGTAGCCTCAGGAGGAATGCATGGCAGAGTATTTCAGCATGAGGTAGCATGATTTATTGTTTTAAATGAGTAGAAATATGGAAACATGATGGATAGGTGTACTAGTTTTAGCAATAAAAACATTTTTAATTTGAGCTTACTTTCACATTCAGGTACACGGAATCATCATGTCTATTGGAGGTATGATGCCAACAAGGGGAGCTATGCATCCATCTAAGGTTTTATGATTCATGGAGTAGTCTCATCATACTTTCACTCATTTTTTTATAACATATTTATCTCTTTGTCACCATGAGTTAGAAGTTGTGAGTCAACCTTGTATGTAATCATTTATGTTAATCATTGTCATTGGCTGAGTTTCTCTAGTGTTGGTCATGAATAAGAGTGAAATTCTTGTTTATGGCATGAAATATAGTGGAAAATTAAAATCATCCCCATATGCACTGCTAAGTGAAAGCTTCAACCTCATAATTTCATTTCTTTTATCATTTGGCTCATGGTGGAGTGGTCCTAGAGTCAAAAATGTATGGAGAGAGTCAATTTGAGACATATTTCAACTATATATGATCATTTTGTATTGTTGTTTGAGTATTCTATAATTCGGCCATAAGTGAGAGTCACACTTCGGCCACAGAGTCATCCTGGTGTTTGTCTTACCTTCATAAGAGCTTTGAGAATTGAAAACCATATATGGGCTATTTGAATCATTGCTATAGCCATGTATTATTATTTTACATCCTTGCACCTCCTTATGTAAGCCCTGTAATAACATGCTTATCATTTGGTACTTGTAGTTCGTCAGTTGGATGAGAAAGTCTTGGAGTCTAGAATGTATTAAGGGGAATTTTTGGATACATTCATTTTGGACATGAATGGAATGTTAGATTCATTGTTTCAATAATGGATATCATTTTTATAGTTGTATAATTTCATTGTCAGGCCATATTGGTTGCAATTCATGGTGATAGGGATGCAAAAAAGAGTCAAACGTTTAGCCATGTGTGGGTTTATGGAGTTATGGTACAATCATTTATTTTTATTGTTTAATTCTTGTATCTCGTCTATTAGCCTTATACTTTAATTATGTATCATTTGGCCATGAAGCATATGGTGTCTTGTTCTCTTTGACAATCTCTTTCTTGCTTCAAGGAGGTATTTCTAGGAGCTAATGTTGATTACAAGAGTGTGGAGAAGATTCTTCCAACCCCATTACATGTTGAGGGGGAGCATGTTCAACTTGGAGAAATCATGATGTTGGCCTTGTAATCATTGGTACAATCATGTATTATTAATAAGACATGTATTTCATTTCATATCATTTCATCATGATTTTTCAAATGAATATTTGAAATGATTGATGGTTGATTTAGTCTTTTTCTTCAGGAAAGGATGCATAGGCAATAGAGAATTTTGATGAACAACAGTTTTCATGAGTGTATGAGGATAACCTTTAGGGGAAATATGCTATTGTTGGAATTCTACCTTGTTAGAGATATGTATTGTATGTTGGCCTTGCTATGTATTACCCCTTCTCATTGATGTCAAAGGGGGAGCTTGTTGGCATTGTAGTATTTCTATTAATTTCAACTAGTCTTCAACCATGTAACGATGATTTCTATGCCTTGTATGGATCCAATGTATATATTTTCATGAGTGCTATAGTGTCTCAAGATTAGGTTTTCATGTCTAGAAGTTGAGTTGTATATTAAGTGGAAGAAGGATACAAATATCGGGTGATATCTTGCTAATGCTGGTAATCAATTACACATGGTGCATATAACGTAGGTAGAAATTTTGTAGGTTGAATTATAATGAACTTCGCAAAAGAAAGAGGAGAATTACTGCTTGTAGGTGGATTTTATCGCACTATGTGCACATTCTAGCAAATTCTAGGGGCATTCTTCATGGTATTTTAAAATGGCATTTGATTATTAGAGTGGAATTTAGATGGCCTTCATCTAGAAGATGGCTAAAGTGGAAAATAAGTCTCTCATTGCATGAAGATGATGAAGGATCAAGTTAAGGTGTTGAATACTACAACATGAGCAAGAGTGTTTGTGTCTCCATATCTCTAAGCCCTTATAGTTTGATCATTTCATATAATTGATTTATAAGAGGTACCTTTGTGTTGGAGAGGTTGGTTCTTTTGAGAGTGTAATTCATTACAGAGGATATCCAATGGTGAGAGGAGGGACATAGTTGTAAAATATTTCTATAGGAGATCAATTTTATTGTCGAGTTTCATTTGCATGCTTCAAAAAATGTTTGACGTAGGTTGATGAAGGAATTTTATGGAGGAAATTTATGATATCATGGAGTTCAGATGGTAGCATGTTTTTGTAGAAATTCCTTGTAGATTCAAAGTGCTTACGTAATTTTCTAAAACAAAATACTTGAATCTACTCCACTCATTAGTGGAAACAATTAATCGATTAAGAAATAACAAAGAATACAAGAGAAAGTATTCAATAAACACATTAAATAATGATTTCCTAGGAAAAGCCACAACTAATAAGCCCTGCTATCTATATATTTCTTTAGAGAAAATATGAGAATATTATAGTGCTTTTCTCAAGCTAAAGCAACCTATGTGTTATCTCTATCTATCTCACTACTTCCTAGGAAAGCTTAGACCAATACTTAACCAATTTTGTGCTTTCCCAAGTCCTTATTTCATTGCGTTGTTTAGTGTGGAATTATGTCCCTATTTAATAAAAAATTTCCTCAATTGGATTGCGCAGTTCCTTTAGGATCTTGCTTTGACTACATGCACCATCTATACAATTCAAATAATTATACAACTAATAGTACACTTCCCTTGAACTCCAATCTCAACTAGGTAACTATTAGATCTGAGATGCATGAGTTACTTCTTGATGAATTATCAGTTAACTGGTTGAACACATGAACCAACACCCCACTGTTATACCTCCTACTAGTTACTCAAATTGTTGGAACTAGTTTAACTCACTTTAACGTGGTTAAACTGAATTAATTAATTACAACTCAAAATAAACTCAACCAAGGATCTTATAAAGTAGGAGATACTCTACATGATTCAAGTTATACCTTCGACTCAAATTAACTGAACCAACTAAGTCAAATTAACTTAGTTAACTCTTACAAGTTGTCTTGTGATGTGGAATTACAAATTTTCTCCTAATTTAATTAAGGACAAAATTAAATTACAAATTTATTACTACATTTTCAACACTCCCTCTCTGCAAGAGATGGATTAATTGTTTGAAATTGGATAAATCAACTCTCTCTGTGTGTTTCGTGACATGAAATAACTGCCTCTCGTGGATCCTTATCTCAGGCGATGCGATCATTGACTAACACCTATGGTTTTGGTCTAATCTAAATTGTGATTCCCAATAAGTGGTATCAGAGCGTAGGTCACATGTTCGATACACACCCAGCTCGCATTGGGGGGGATATTGTTGTACATTGGATAAACCAACATTCCCCATGTGTTTCGTGAAATGGACTAACTGTCTCTCATGGATACTTATCTTTGGCAATGTGATAGTTGACTAACACCTATAGGTTTCCGTATAAAAACAATCATGACTCCCAACAATCACACATACCTCAATCCAGTAACTTTGGAATTGACTATATGTAATACCTCTCATTATTAATGTTGTTATTCCCACATCTACAACTAACAATAAAAAATAATCACTTAATCAGTCTACAACTATCTACTAGGAAATATGTGTTGTTGCTGACTCTTTTATTCAGCTTCCTACTCTGTTGTTAACTTTTCTCTTCACTCATCAGTATTTGAGGGAAATTGATCATCCTGATATTGAATATTGTGTGCCCCTATAGCAAGATAATGATCCATGAGAAAAAATTACCTCAATGGACCCTGCCCAAATTTCTACCACATTTGGGGCTATTGCTACACATTGCCCCACCTCACACCTATAGGTATGGTTGCATGTTATCCCTCTAGCCACTTACCTCGAACTCTCCTCCTACTGGAGGTCCCTAATTGGTCCTGTTAATTATCATCCTCTTGGTCATCTCAACTGCCAACTCGCTAAGGCTTCCACTTGAGAGATAAATCATGATCCCTCTAAACCACAAAATCTCTAATCCCTACCTTTCTCCTGAAGGTTGTGCATGCATCTTCCTCTAATGTGTAGAGGCTCTAAATTCTGACACCAATTTGCTTGATTTGATATGAAGCAAGATGCTTGAGGTAGGCCTTCCCATCTATGAATACTACATCATACCCTTTGTCTTCAATCCTCAATTTCTTCATCAGTTTAAGTTTCTTCACTTCATTACTATTACTGAATAGATAATTGAGAATCTTTTGCATAGCAAAGGGAGTCCCTTTTCCATGTAATTTCAAGACTATGTGGTCTCTCACACCCTCCAGGATGATCCTTCTGGCTCTAGCTACATACTTTTTCCATTATGCTAGATTTTGACCATTAGCAACTATTGGTTTCTAGATATCATTATCCATGAAATCCTTCAACCCATTATCTTCGAACACATCCTCTGTACGGTCCTTCCAAGCAACATAATTCTAGCCTCCATCAAGGGCATAGTCGAGTCTTAGTCGATAGAAATTCATTATGCTAGCTCTGAAGAAATGATCTTGCAAGTTCGATCCTCTTGCAATAACAAGTTCGAAATCTCTTCTCTATTGTGAAAACTTCTCTATAGTGATTCCAAATCTGATACCTTCTAGAAATTCCTTGTACATCGAAACTAATTATGTAATTTTCTAAAGCAAAAGACTTGAACCTACTCTACTCATCAGTGGAAACAATAATCAATCAAGAAATCATGAAGCATACGAGAGATAGAATTGAATTAACACATTACACAATGATTTCCCAGGGAAATCCACAGCTAAAAACCAATGTTATATGTAAATTGAACTATCAAGAAAATATGAGAATATTACAGTGCTTTGCTCAAGCTAGAATAACCTCTGCACTATATCTATCTATCTCATTGCTTCCTAAAAAATCCTAGGCCAATACTTAAAAAAATTTATACATGATGGAGTCCTTATTTCCTTGTGTTTTTCAATGAGGAATTAGGCCCCTATTTAATACGAATTTTCCTCCATTGGATTACACAGTTCCTTTAGGATATTCCTCTGACTACATGCATCATTTGTACAATTCTAATAATTATACAACTGATAGTACACTTCCCTTGAACTCCAATATCAATTGGGTAACTCTAATATATGACATCCATGAGTTATTTGTGACTGAGTTATCCGTTAACTCGTTGAACACATGAAGCAACACCACATTGTTAGACCTCCTACTAGTTCCTCCAACACTTGGAACTAGTTTAACTGACCTTAACTGAGTTAAAATTAATTAATTAATGACAGCTCAAAACAAACTCAATCAGGGCCTGTATAAAGTACGATTCACTCTACATGTATTAAGTTAGGCCCTCACTTGAATTAACTGAACCAACTAAGCCAAATTAACTTAGTTAACTCGTAGAAGTTGCCTTGTGATGCGGAATTACAATTTTTCTCCTAATTTAATTAATGACAAATTTTAATTATGAATTTTTGACTACATTTTCAACGGTTTTATTTGGCTCTATTGTATTGCTAATATCATATATGCAAGGGATTGTAGCTAATGAGATCATGTTTTCTTTCATATGGTAATAACATTGTATTCATGTCTTGTTTGGATGTTATTCTTGAGGCATCGTTGAGTTCTTGTGATTAGAATTGTTATGTTGTTGATGGAGTTGTGTTGAGAATATGTATGTATCTTGGAGATTGGTGTGCAGTTTGCATATTTACATGTATGCTATTGGTTGTGTTTATGAGCGGGCTGGTTCTAGAAGAAATTTTGTATGTGAAAATTGTTTTATTGTGAGTCCAATACAAAAATTGGATGTAACGAGGCTCACACTTGTTTTATGCAATGTATGGGCCATAGTTTGAAAATATACGAAATGAGGTCCATGACATGTGCTTGAAGGTTGGGTCTTCATTGAGAAAGTGGTGGTTTGCGTATTTAGGGTGTAGCAGCATCATTCAAGTAATGGATTGAAAAACTTGGGAGTGGTAGTTTGCATCTAGCGATGGTTGGATATTCTAGTGGTGGCTGGGCTAGAGTATTGGGAGTGGTGGCTTCTAGTAGTTGGAGGCCTACAAGGTCAAGGAAGTGGTGGCTTCCTACAAGTGGTCGCTTGCAAAGTTCATAGATGTAGTGCCCTAGAGAAAGTAGTAGCTTACATGATTGACAAGTTGTGGCTTGCACAATGTTGGTGGCCCGTGATACATATGTAAAAGAATATTTGGGATTAATATATAAGTGAAGAAAAATATTATCTATCGATGGTGGTTTTTACCCTTTGGGTTTCCAACTTATATCTTGTGTCTCATCCGTTGATGATGTTTGTGGTTGTGTTTTGATGATTACATGCTTCTTATTACTTGTGCATGTTGCTCATATGATTTATATGATTATGTGTTGATCTGCAAATGTACATTTTGCTACTAATTAAATGATGCATATTCAGTAATTGTTTAAAAAATATATTTCTTTTAATAATTGATCTATTCAGCACACTACTAGTCCCCCTCACCCTAAGCGGTGTTCAAGGTTTCCAATAGAAGAAGATTTATTTTTCTTCTTTTATGTTGTTCCTTTCCCCATTAGATTTTTTTCCATAGTAAATTACACAGTTACAAAATAATATTTTATAATTCAAGCCCATAGAACTCACTAAAGATGCTATAATTAGTCAGAAAGGTGTTCCCCTCCTTTGCATCCCCAATATCTTAGAAATACTACTTTGCAATAGTCACAAGAGTCAAAGCATATAGTTAAAAAAAAAAATTCCTTTAATAAATTTAATTCATCATAAATAAAATAATCTTCAATGAATTATCTTGTCATGAATATCTCCCTAAATGATGGAGATTCACTTGCAACTGGAGTAGTCATCGACACAAATTGCTTAGGGGCTATTAAATGGTCTTTGGATATAAAGTTCATGGATAGATGGGACGGAGAATGTGGTGGAGGCAGTTGAGGATAAACATAGATGGGTTTCCCTAGAGAAAGAAGCTACCTATTCAAGGTAAGATATATTGTAAATATGTGTGAAATGTGATGATATTGTTGGACAATGATTGAGTGAATACAAAATGATTATGAATTATGTGTAGGGAAAGGAGTGGAGCACTATGAAAATGGAGGAACCTGGACACACATTTATAATATTTCAATTAGTAAATAAAATTAAGACAATGAAATAAAAATTAAACAAAATATAATTTGACATGTGATACCTAAGAAAGGGAACATATGTCCTCCCTAGTTTGGTCGAAGTCCTTCCTTAATGTTACCAAATTTGTAAAAAAATCAATGAACATTATAATTATATTCAAAAACTAAAAGAATATACTATGTGGACTAAAACAAAATCTAACATTTTGAAAGGAGGGATACTTTTAATTCACCATACATGGATATATGGTACATTGAATGAAAAAATGATATTAGCTACAACATTGATGTTTGAAACTGGAATTTATGCATCCATAGGGTTGGCGAAGTGATATCAAGGCACAACAACTAGAAACACCATATAATTAGATGGTCCTACTCCACCTGCAACATTAGCTACTAGTGGTTCCTCTCACAACGATGTGACCAAGATGCCATTCTGCGCTACTAAGTATTTCAGTGAAGCTAACATTGTTTGGAGATAAGCAACGATATACATAAGAGGAATATGATGGATAGGGGGTTTAGGCCATTATATTAGTGGAAGAATACCTTCTTCTAGGTTGTCCCTCTCATTTTATATGTATTTCTTAGACCCACAACCCACCCCCTAGAATTACCCCTGTAAAAGTAGTTGACATGGAGTCTTGGCAAAAGCATTTCCCACAACTTCCTCAAAAAGAAAATAGGTACCCACATATTATCACATGGAGGTTTATCAAATATCATAAACCACATATCCATCCAATTGTCTGGAAATGGTTAGTAGGTGTACTAGTCCATAAAAATGCAATTTTTTGTTATTAGTATTGGCTATTTGTATCTTCAGTTAACAAATAAAAACAACAAATCTTGTTTAGTAATGTTGAGGTCTATGATTTGCTATTTATTTATACTCATTCGATAGGATCATACATTCTAGCCCTATAATAAAAAATATTGTTTAACTGGATTTGGACATTGGAGATGGATGATACAATTGAGTTTAATGACCTTGCAAGAGAAACTCTTGATGGATGTCTAGTGTTTTGGATATCCTATATTTTTGACATCAATGTAGCATAGATTGATCAATTTCATCATTTGGATTCCTTGATTCGAGGTTTGGGTTGGGATTCTCAAAATTTTGGGTTGATGATGGTGGGTTTGGGTTTTTTTTAGGTTCCATATTATCCTATTTCATTGCAATTCAATACAATGATTATGTTGAGGGTATTACTTTCGTTATTTTTTACAATTATGAACCAAATGTCCATTATCTTTTGTGTCCATCATCATCACGTGTCTTCGCAATAATGTTTATAAAATTGTATCAAAATGTAGGTGTACGGGTTTCTTTTAATGAATTTTTAAGTTTTAGTAGAAAATATAAAATAAAAATGTTTTCTATATTATTTTTATAATTTTCCTCTGTTTTTGTGAACAATTTATTATCATCTTTTATCATTTAGTGAAAAATAGCACTATTAAATTGTAACTATTGATATTGGTCATGAAAATAATCAAGATTGAAGCATTCAGTTGTTGCACATAATTTTTTTGAAACTATGACATAATGAAAAATTATATGATCATATATATCTTTAATAAATTAGCAAGTTTCAACAATAAAATACAGGAAATTGTTTTTCATATTATTCTTCCAAGCCTTCCTATTTCTTATAAATACTTAATTATATTTTTTATCATTTCATGACAAATCATATTATTAAATTGTAATTAACAATATTTGTAATAAAAATAATAGATTTGAAGCATTCAATTGTTGCATATCATAATTTTTTTATGAATGTCACGATGTAGCATAATTATTGAAAAGCATTACACCTCAACATAAGTGAATTTGCAATGTGATATAATACTTGATGGACATTGCAATGTAATATCACTATTGAGGAGAATAGAAATTCATCAACCAAGATGAACGTAAGAAAATGTGACATCACAATTGATGAATGTTGTAATCCAATATAGCCCTAATGTAACTTTGCAATCCAACACAATCCATGATGAACTTTGCAATGTGAGGTAACCTTTGAGGATCGTAGCATGTCGACATAAGTGAACCAATATGAACAATAAAATAAATTTAACCATAATTCAAAACCTTTACAATAACAATCTGGCATAATATTAAGGTCAACTTCTTGATGTCACAATGCAAAATAACCCTTAAAGAATGTTATAATGAAAAAAAGGCATGGAGTAATGTAGCATTCCAACATAAGTCAATAAATATTAATGTTACAATGTGACATTATCATTGAGGCATATTGAATCTATAATAACCCTTTACGAATGATGTAATGTGATATAAACTTTAATGAATGTTGATAAGTATATCTTAGTACATTAATAATTTTGTTGAAATATTAATGTTACAATTTGATGTCACATTTCATGAATGTAACGATGTAATCTAATTATTGAGAAATATATAATTCAACATGATGTTATATAATCACTGAGAAATGTGGCCATCCAATATAATTATTCGCAAAAATTGCAATGCCACATAACCGTTGATGACCATTGTAATGTGACATAATGATTGAAAAACATAGCAAGGCCACATAAGTCAACGGAGATGAAAATTAACCATATGATAAAGCTCCTATTTGTGTACAATTTCACATAACTTTGAAGTTAACCATCACATGGAAAAGGACCTTATAACAAAGGAATGGTTGAATCTAGCCAATAGGGAAACATGAAGCATGCTAATTTCTCAAGCAACACTAGAATGTTACCTAAAAACATTATACACACAAACTTATGAAGCCTTGATGGAACGAAGTCATTATAACCATCTAATATGATACACAACCATTAAAAATTGATATAAATATTGAGAAATATGTTAACAAGTGGTTATTATATTCAACACATAAAGTACATTGTCAGAATTAGTATCTTACATCAATCCCTATTTCTATGCACCTATTTATTTATTTTTATTTATTTATTTTTTACTTGAGGAATGAGAAATCAAGTTGATCTCATATATCGCTGACACAAGGATGATTTTATCTGAAACATATATCCCCTAAGTTAATTTTTCCACCCATAACATATAGCCACAAATAAGCGTAAAAAATATTCAAACATAAAACTTTATAGTCGCATTTACTTTACATTTTTACTATCTTTACAAATTAACTCCCAAAAAACTAGTAAAACTATTTAGTTTTATTTCTAAACCTCATAATGATAAAAAACAAAAAAGCCTGTATTTCGTACGTTATTTAAAAAAATCGATTAATCTAAAACCTTGGAACATTTGCTAAAAATGCTAAATTTACTAATAACTTATCGGAAAATTTCAGCGCATGATGCATTTCTTACTAATCTTTTATATCTATGAAGCTCTCAAAAGTAAAATCTATTGATTATTGTGACTTATGAATTGGTTCCAAATTTCCAATCATTATCATATTGTTTCTTTTGATAACTATAAGGAAAAAATAGAAAATTGAATTTAAATAATTATTTATAAATATTAAAATATTTAAAAAATATAATATTCTTTAAATATTTAAAAACAATATTATTTTATTTAATATTATTGTTGGCCTATAAGTACTAGTGTAAACCTTATTGTTATTTAGTACAACCCCCTTATTATATTGATGATACCTATGTAGTGCCATATTGTTACTAATGTGTTCCATAGAAGCCCAACTATTGTTATTATTGTGCCCTTACTTATTTGTTTATGTCGGCTTGATTAGTGTTATGACCCCTTAGAACTCCTATATATAGAAAGGAGGTCTTTTCATTTGTATCATCCAAGAATTGTTCATTTGTGTAATGTAAAGGAGGTTGCCCCTTGGAAGAGGCTGAATTGTAAGGTGTTAAACTATCTTTTCTATCTTTTTGTGAGGTAGTTTCGTAACATTTCGTATCAGAGCTTTGGATTCTAGGGTTTCACTGCTCCAAATAGGTCATCATAGGAAGACCAATTGGAGCTAAATGGCCTTCCTATTGGTGCCTAAAGGCCAATTGGAAGTATTAAATTAAGCTTCGTACAAGTCCTACCAAGTTGAGATGGCCCCTACCCTTATCTTGCATCCACCTCCATACATGTAATAGTGGTCAAGTATGTAATATAAAAAGGAATGAATCCATTAAACTAATGCTTCCAACTACACAATGCAATCAATTTTCCACAAAAACTTGATAACTTAATTCTAATGCATTATTGCTTTTTGGTTTTTGTTTTTAAAATTCTATGTAAATAATAAAAATAACCACTTATACTAATAACCATTTAAATAATATTTATATTTTATATTAAAATAACCATTATAAAATTATTGTAATATTTCTATATATTTGTTTTTTTTCCAATTTAAAAAATAATATTTTTTATTAAAAATATTTTTTGTTGTTTAAATTGTTATTAAAAATTAATATAGATTTCACCATTCCAAACTTAAAAATCCAATCTATCTCCCAATTCTTAACAAAATTTACCCAAAAAATACCAATAATAAAAATTTAAAAATTTAGGCTATCACTCCATTTTTTAAAATAAAACAAATATTACGGTGACTTGAACACAGAGTACATTTCTCATAAATTTAAACGATCAATTTAATATTTTGGAGACCTTCAATGAATTATACATTGTTGCACGTTGGTGTCTAAAGGCCAATTGGAAGTATTAAATTAAGTTTCGTACAAGTCCTACCAAGTTGAGATGGCCCCTATCCTTATCTTGCATCCACCTCCATACATGTAATACTGGTCAAGTATGTGATATAAAAAGGAATGAATCCATTAAACTAATGCTTCCAACTACACAATGCAATCAACTTTCCAAAAAAACTTGATAACTTAATTCTAATGCATTATTGTTTTTTGTTTTTTTTAATTCTATTTCAATAATAAAAATTTAAAAATTTAGGCTATCACTCCATTTTTTAAAATAAAACAAATATTACGATGACTTGAACACAAAGTACATTTCTCATAAATATAAATGATTAATTTAGTATTTTGGAGACCTTCCATGAAATATACATTGTTGCATGTTGGTGTCTAAAGGCCAATTGGAAGTATTAAATTAAGCTTCGTACAAGTCCTACCAAGTTGAGATGGCCCCTATCCTTATCTTGCATCCACCTCCATACATGTAATAGTGGTCAAGTATGTGATATAAAAAGGAATGAATCCATTAAACTAATGCTTCCAACTACACAATGGAATCAACTTTCCACAAAAACTTGATAACTTAATTCTAATATATTATTGTTTTTTGTTTTTTTTAATTCTATGTCAATAATAAAAATAACCACTTATACTAATAACCATTTAAATAAATATTTATATTTAAAAATAACCATTTATAAAATTATTGTAATATTCTATAATATTTTTGTTTTTTTCCAATTTAAAATTAATATATTTATTAAAAATATATTTTTTTTTGTTGTTTAAATTGTTTTAAGAAATTATATAGATTTCATCATTCAAACTTAAAATCCAATCCATCTCCTAATTCTTAACAAAATTTACCAAAAAAATACCAATAATAAAAATTTAAAAATTTAGGCTGTCACTACATTTTTTAAAATAAAACAAATATTACGGTGACTTGAACACGGAGTACATTTCTCATAAATATAAACGATCAGTTTAATATTTTGTGAAGATACCATGGTTCCAACATCCATGCCAAATCTTTCGGGTCATGGAGCTTTCTACATTTTATTCATACAAGAATATATTTATTAGATATATTTTAATTGGTTGCATTATAAGTGAAACCATCAGTATCTCTCTCGCTACACGCAATACTAATTGCCACGTAATAACAAAGAATACTTTGTGGTTCTGCATGATCGTTGAATTTAAAAGCATTCACATGTGACATTATATATAGGACTCTATACACTATTAATGCTGAAGACCCAAACGCATAAAATGATTATGTGAATCACTTTGATTTCCCCTTCTGAGGAGTAATTATCATTATTGGACGACTCATAAGAGAATAACACACTTTATTTTATTTTTTTAATGAAATTAAGATTAGTCGAATATTAGAGTTGTAGAAAATATAAGAGTCTTCAAGAACTATAATACTTTATTAATTCTAGCCATTGAGAGTAGTCGAATATTAGAGTTGTAGAAAATATAAGAATCTTCCATAACTATAATACTTTATTAATTCTAGCCACTTTTCAATCTCAAGGATGAAACACAACAAACAATGAATGTGAGGTTCAAGATCTCAATTAAGGTTTGAAATATATCTCTTCTTTCAAGGCTAAGGAACATAAAAATACTCAACGAAAAAGGTTAGGAGCATAAAATCGTGACACAAATTTGTAAGTCATAGTGCACTCAAAGTATCCACTAACATTAACCATGTTTGGTATCCTAACAAGACATGAACAAAGAAGCCATAGCGATTGAATTTTTGCAAATTTCAAAGCACTTAGAGAAGGCCGAGAGTACCTTTTGAAGCCTAAATGCCTCTAGCTAAAAGACAAAATAATCATGTCTTCTTGCACAAACATTTTTTAGAAAATATTCAAATCATAGCATGAACATAATACCAACCTTTTATAATCAACGACGTTGAATGCTACAATGCCAACCTTTCATATCCCCGGATCATGGAGTGCACTAGGTCCTCAACCTTCATAAACTGCTCACCTATGCTCTTGTGATTGAAATGGGTTTGCTTGTAGGTTGATTAAGTATGCATGTGTACATCTAAGTCATGAGCAACGTGATAATGGGAATAATCATGAAAGGCGTCAGCTTGGCACTGTAAATTTGGCTCCATTGTTCTAGCCAAGTCGGCTTCCCATAGCGTCCATAAGAAATAGAATATGGGAAGAAAATTCGGCATGACAACTAGTAGCTCTGCTCGAGTCACTACCGAAAGAGTGAAGAAACTTGCTAAAAAGAGCGATGAAAAGTTTGAAAATATTCCTAGATATTTACTGAGAGGGTTGGGGGTGAATCAGTGATTTAATTCTTTTATTTTTTTCTCAACTTAATCTTCTTCTTATGGAGTTAATGATTTATGTTTCTGCTTAATAGTTATTGAATTCCTTTTGCAGATCTCAACGAGAGAGGTTTGCATATTTGTTTACCAAGAATTCAAAGGATTCACACAACATGCAAGGATTAAACACATGAAGACACTGGATATAACTGGAATCCCCAAAGGGATAAAACCACGAAATTTAGGTTGAAAGTGATGTGAATGCAAGCTGCTACTCCCTTTTTACATCAGATTTTTGTAGGCTCCAACGTACAAGAGGCTCTTACCTCAAAGGAAGATCCAACTCCCACAAGTTTTTTGTAGGCTACAATCCATCGAAGGCTCCTACCTCAATATGCTACAACATGTTCTTTTTGAAACTACAACACACAGAAGAACATAAATTCCTCAAGTCACAAATGTTGGTTACCTTATATCCAATTCTATTGTGAAGATTTATGTTGAACTCCTTCTTTTCACCCTTCTTCTCTTTTGCTACTGCTCACTCTTTCTTTGATGCAGATCACTTCCATTCAACAAGAAGATCAATAGTTTCTTTCCACATTGTATGTTTTATAAGCAAGCCCTCTTGGCTATTTCTATTCTTTGGAAGAATATAAAATGAAGCATAGTCTCTTGGACATCCAAAACTACTCACAAGCTTGTCCTTTCATTTTCAGCTCAAGAAATTATTTGTAATAAAAAAATATAGTTGAATTAAAAACTCATTTAATAATAATTAGAAGAGACAAATCAGATTTGGATTATCTACATTTTATGTTTAAACAAATATATGTGTTCCACCTTTTCTCACAATGTTTAGCCTTCACATTGATTGTCATAACCTTTCCACTTCACATCACTCTCAACCTTTTATATCCAAAATTGAACATTTATATAAATTTTCCATTCAACATAAATTATCATCAGTGAGCTTAGTGACATCAATAACATTTATTCACATTAATCAATCAACTTAACTTGACATCAATTCCAATATTTCCAACAATCTCCCTCTTCGCATTGATGGAAACACATTAGCCCTCCTCCTTTTGTCTTGAAAGATGTTTTTTCACTCACCATTCCCAAAAAATATGCGCTTCAATGAAATAGGATTCTGGTATCCTACTATTATGAATGCAAGCTTGACCTGCTAAATGATATGAAAGGGATATCTTAATCAATTCCTCGATCCGCTTACCATATACCAAGGATAATTTGTGGGAGAAACAGGCACGCCTTTTTTTATTTCTCAATAGTCTTGTTCGAAGAAGATTCAACCAGCAGACTGATGCAGAAGGTAATGTATACCATATTGCGAGTAAAACAACTGTAGAGTCATTGTTTAAAAGCCCCACATATTACCAAAATAGGGATACTGCAAGAGTTAGAGACACGATGCACCAAATAATGGTTTGGTTTTCAATGGATCTAGATTAGATCGATTATGAAACTGAGTCCCTATCAGTAAAACCAATATAAATTTCTAAACCATAATGCCAATCCATACCTACTTTTTCTCTTGATGGGAAATAAGAAACATGTAACTCTTGGTATGCAAACAAAATTAATGAAAGCAACGGTTCTAAAATAAAACTTCATAAATTATCAATTATTAAAGAAAGTGTCTATTGAGAGATGTCCCATGGGGCATTCTAACAAACATATTTGTATAATGGAATGTGGAAATTCAATTTTGACACATGTAAACATTGGATCATTTAATACACTACATTGGTAAGTTAATATTGAAGGCAAATAGTTAAAAACTCTTAATTGTGATACGTTGATTAGCTGCAAATTCGTTAGATATCGTTGGAGAAAATACATTGGATATCGATCATTCCAACTTGAAGCATTAACCGATAATACATTGGAGGATGTTGCTATTGCATGTGAGCTTGTCAACGAACAATAATACATTGGAGAATAAATGTTGTCGATATTACATATGAGATTGTCAATGAATGATAATAGATTGGACGATAAACATTGTTGATATTAACAATGATGTCGATATTGCATGTGATCTTGTCAACGATAATAATGAGGTTGTTGCACACGGAATGATAACGCTACTATAAAATAATAAATACTACTCTGAAATAATGAATTTGCGCCATAATTATAACCTTCCCACTACAACGTATAACACATGAACTGGCCATTGTCACGTATCACGTCGCTGTGCAATGTATCAGTATATTACACTACTCTGTAATGTTTCACAGTATAACACATGGTCTGCACTCTATCATTGTATAACATTTCTCTGCAATATATCACTGTATAATGCATGGTCATGAGCTAGAGGTAATTTCTATGATCCCTTTTCCAGCTTCCTCTCTAGCTACTGCCTATACCTATGTCTACGCCCTTTGGATCGGGTAAAAAATAGGTTTCGTCTCCACTCTAGCTACTTAGGCTTCCGATCTAAAGGGCTATGCCCTTGCCTTCGTGGGATCAATTAATGAATGGATTTTTTTCTTTATGCATGTTGTGAGATTCTGATTATTTGTCCTTTATTTCGATCCTTCATGCATGTTTTCCTGGAGCTTTCCACTTGATAACCCATTGATATTCACACTGTATCACTACATCAAAGCAACAATTATACCATTGACTTGCAATTCCCATCATGCACATATTGATGACAAGGAGGAGTTTCGATGCTCAATAGGGACTTAGTTGTAGGCACACCAAGCCTTGTAAAATCTGAAAGAAAATGTTGTGCAAGTTTTCCTCTGACATTTTTCTCAAGAGATTTAGAGTGAGATATATATATATATATATAACATGCAGTTATAGTGCTTCCTTATTTTTTTCTTCAATAGCATGTAATAATAGTTTTGAAAAATTGTAGTCCATATGATCAAATACCATAAACACATTGCTTTTGTTTTATATAAATTGTTGCAACTTAATTATTGTGTGAGATGTCTTGAATATAATACATTTTGTTTTCAATAGTATGTGCTATTTGAATTTGCATTCTATGGTTTTAAATAGAAGAGATTTATTTTATTGAGGATACATACACTTTAGCTGTTATTTCATCCAATTTTTTTTTGTGTTCAGAATAAAGGAGCTGGAGGATTTAATGAAATCCTAGTGATTTAGTGAAACTGATACAAAATTTGATTATTTGTTGTTATAGAAGTCTTCACATGGATATTTCCAATGCTTAGGATCTCATGTTGATAACATGATGCTTCATGATAAATGCATCAATAAACCAAACATAAACATATATAGAGTCTACTCCTCTACTTGATGGAAATATCTTGGATGGCTCCCATGATTTTGTACACCAATTGTTTAATCAGGATCATCATAATATACATTGATGCATTCAGATAATGAAGAATTAGAGAAAAATTGATGATGCAGTTATACAATAGTTTACGCTTAAGTTTCAATAATCTGAATAGATATGCAATTGTCTTAGTAGCACTAGTACTGTGTCTACTTAAAGAAATTTATTTACATGCTTATGCATCAGATGTATACATGTGAAATAAAAAATAATCATTGAACAATGGACTTTTGAATGGTGAACCAGATTGATGTTGATAGCTCCTAGAGAGCATGACTTGATTTCCCACTTTGGTGATGCTTTTGTTCTTTCTTCTTCTTTAACTACTTCAAATTCTTGTTATGATCATAATCTTTGTGTTCCTCTTCATTACTCCTTCTTACTCCTATAATATCCCCCTTAGATCGTGCTCAATTTCATATACTTTTCAGTCTTGTAGGTTCTTATTTTGAAGTCATGTTAGTGAAGAGAGTCTGTAGGTACTACCCCTGGGTTTTTTTTAGATATTCAGGTGGTTCTTTACCAAGGGGTTTTGTAAATATGTCTACTATGTTTTCCCTTGTGGGTATGTACTCCATATTCACAGTTTTCTTAGCCACTTGTTCTATGAGAAAGTGGTACTTTATAGGGATATGTGTAGTCTTTGAATGGAGCACAAGGTTTTTTGAAATTCTTATTTCACTTGTATTTTCGCACTTGATATATATAGGTTCATTAAAATTTAACTTCATGTCTTGCAATGTTTGTTTCATCCACAATACTTGAGTGCAATAGGCAGTAGCTGCTATGTACTCAGCTTTTGTGGTAGATAGAGACATTGTTGTTTGTTTTTCCTTATCCATACACAAATGATTCTCCTAGGTAGAATGCACCACCACTTGTACTTTTTTTGTCATCGACACATCTCACCCAATCTGCATTTGTGTATGTTGTCAAAGTAAAATTCTTACCTTTCAGATACCATATACCATAGCCTGTAGTCCCCTTCAAGTACCCGAATATTGTTTTTGTTGCTAACAAATGGATTTGTTTGGATGTTGGTTGATGTAGTGCTCACCCTAGTTTCCTGACTCTAATATGACATTATCTTGCATACTTTAGTCTATGAGTAACTCAGGCTGAGGATCCAGAAACGTGACTCTATTATAGCGAATGTGATGGTTATGTATGTTCTCTATTAATATTATGATCACGATATAATTAATGGTAGTGTATTCTCTATTGATATCATGTGGTGGTAGTAGTAAAGGATAGACATGTTTCTATTGATGTTATAATGATGATAGCCTTGATCTATATGTATGGTTCCATTAAAGTTATGATGATGGAGGTATCCCCTATGTTAGCTACTTACATTAGTTCTGGTTCACAATGAATGGTGATGTGAATGAGCAAGTGATGGTAATTAATGCTATTATGACAATGACTAACACTGAAAAACCTGGTTACTGATTATTATTGAGTATGGCAGGAAAACCACCAGAGGCACTCGCACATGACGAGTTGACGCCACCTAGTTTGATGAAAATTTATATTATTGAAATTCTAATCGATTTTGAAACCTGCTATATATGGTTACCTATATTCTGATGAGATGTTAATGGTTGTAGGCACAGATGAGTTGCTTGGCCGAATGACTCACATATGGGTGATGGGGTTGTACAAGTGGATGGAACTACATGGGAGGGGTGGGACAGTGTCCCTGATATTAGCCATTAGCACTCCCGCCATGACTTGGGCTGGAAGGGTTGAAATACCTTTGCCTTGAAGATCACGATGCCATGAGGGCAGGTCCCAAAGTTGGGTCGCTCATGAGGAGTTTACTGGGGGGCGCACATCAAGGCGGATTCCTTGATCCCCGACACCATTAGTCTCACTATAGCAGGCAACATAAGAGATTATTGTGGTCTATGACGTTGCACAATATTTTCCCCTCGTAGTCACTAGATGCTTGAAAGGAAAGTGGTGTGGCACCCTTGGAATTTCAAGGGAAATTCTTGAAGGGCACAACCAACTTGGCACCCTTGGCATCACAATTAAACTGTTAGGTGTGGCACCCTTGTAATTTCAAGGGAAATTCTTGAAGGGCACGACCAACTTGGCACCCTTGGCATCACGATTAAACTGTTAGGTGTGGCACCATTGGGACTTCTAGGGAAGTTCTTGAAGGGCACAACCAAACTTGGCACCCTTGGAATCATTAAAAATAAATGCTAATAAATAAATATAAGTAAGGAATGAAAACTAGGTAGTTACATCAAGGGTAAATGATGATTAGAAACCAAGGTAATTAAAACAAAAATAAAACTTGGAATAAGGAGGATCATAGGAAGAAATAAATAGAGTACCTTAAAAATTCTACCCTCCCCATGTTGGAAATTCTAGGTAGATTAGGTGGTTTAATTAGATAAAAAGGGAACACAAACATATTGTAAGGATAAACATTAATCCTAAACCAATTAAACTTAAGAGAAAGGCGAATTAAAATAAGAAAAATAAATTAAATTAGAGAAATGTAGAGAAGCTCCATGTGGCATCAACCAGCATAAGAATATCCCTCTAAGAGATAACCTGAGTTAATGTAGGAAGTAGATTGGGGATAAAATCTTGACTCATTAATTGACTCCAAGTAATAAACACAATTTAAAGAATAAAAGGGGGGAATACAGAGACAACTAGGGGAAGAAGTAGGAATCTTGTGAGGTGAGGAAAATATTAGTTTTAAATAAAAAGTCAAGTAAATAATTTTGGGTGACCCTTGCTGGGAGAATCACACATGGGTAGGTGAATAATCAAGTATTAAATTAAAAGAAAAATATTATAACTATGCATGACATGCCAAGTGTCACCTATGAGGACTCCTATAAAAGAAGGGGCAAGCCATGAGAGAAGGGACTTTTTTGGGAACCCTATTGTTGGATGGATGATATGATGTGAAAGCAGTGACTACGAAGCTATAGTTAGTTTGGTGAGGCAGAGGATTTCTTTTAGAGAGGGGACTCTTGAGCTAAGGTTGCTTTCCTCTGCCAGCTAGATTCTTCCGCCATTGTACAATCCCATTGCAGCTCGGGGGTCTCCGGGGAAGGAGAGTACCCAAGGAGTAGGCTGGGAGGTTGACTGGTGGGTCTCATTTTTGGATCAAGTGCGTCATCATACACTCATAGAAGTGACCGGCAATAAGGAAATACTAGCGACAACAAAGCATGCGGAGTCTCACCTCTCTGGTGTACGGTACATGTGTATTTCGTTACTGCTTGACCTTAGATTAAAGGTATATAAATGTGGTGTTATGTTCCTGAAATTGGCATCAGCGATGTGTGTATGGATTGAATTGAAGTCTCAATGTGTTTATTTGCTAGTTGTAATTGCTGTGTATAAGAAAAAAAGAAAAAAAGAAAAAAAGAAAAAATATATATATATAGTTTAGCTGGGTCATTTCACTGTTTTAGCTAGGTCGTTACACTTGGTATCAGAGCCTAGGTTCACACACTGGGCCTAAGATCAATTATTATATAATAGCAAAAAAAAAAAAAATGTGCTTTAGATTCTGTCCTAGAAACCACCACACCCATTATTTTCAAATCAGATATGTGGTCCCTTGGACACCTCTTACTTACATTCCTAATTGGAGAATCTCTTTTCAGCGATCTTTCATTCTCTGAGTTTTTGGATAGAATTCTTATAGAAGGGATTAAAATTTTTGTCTGGTTTGAAGAGAAGCTTTTTCCTGAAACATTGCTTTCTACCGTGGAGGTTTCTTTGGACAGTCAATATGAGCATTTCAAGCATCTTCTTTGTAAATGCTTTGAATATGATCCCAGAAACTGACTAGATGCAATTGATCTCTGGAGATGCTTAAACGAAGGTGTTGTATCTGTAGAAGAGACGTGCAAGGATATGGCTTGTTTCAATCCACCTGATGAAGTTTCTTGTGGCTTGGTTCTTAGGGAATCCTTGTCATCCTCCATTGCAGAGATTAAATCCTGTGTAGAACAAGAGGCTGTCGATGGCAAGTCAGGGCAAAACAATGAATCTGTAAATAAATTGAGAGATTTAGACTTGAGCGAAAGCACAGTGGTCGATGCTCAAGGAATAGTTGGGAACGAATTACAAATGCATCAACTGAAAGTTGCAACTTTAGAAGGGCATCTTGATTGCGTGACTGCATTGGCGATTTGTGGGGAGCGTCTGTTGAGTGCCTCTTATGAAAAGACCATTTGTATTTGGTCATTGCAAACTAATTCTCATTTGGATACTTTGAGAGGACATCAATACAGAAGATGTGTTCAGCATTTGCACGAAAAATCGATCTATTTTCACTTCGGCAATGAATTTAGTCATTGTCGGTGGAAAATAAATGATAACTATGGGTAAAATCAATACAAGCGACCTGTTATGGGTAAAAAAATCAATACGAGTGACCTTACACTTGAAATCTGCACGATTGGAGTACAGATGCAATTACTATCTTTTAACCAAACTTCTCTCTAGAAGCTCTTTCAATTTGCATAGAAAGGTCTCCACGTTTCCTATTCTCGATTGACTCTCCTGGTGCTAATTTTGCAGTTAAAAGTGTCTTTGTTTTCGTTTTTGCTACTGTTGTTTTATTTTCGGCATTTGTTGATTCACAATCTCTCGATTTCTCGTCAACAGTGCTGAACTTGCTGGCGGAATACCTCCCCTTTCTTGATTGTTGTTGGCCCTTGACTTCCACCCTTAATGCTGGAACAGCTCCACCGCTTCTTCTCAGGTTGATCGATTTGAGTGATGCTAACAACCCATTTGATCTAGGCATCACAGTTGTATGCTGAGGAGCCATCGATCTGCTTCGCGGGTCACATACTCTTGATGACTCGTTTTTTTTTTCGACCCATGGATTTCTAGATTCATTGTCACTGCTAGTGAACAATGTAGTAGAAGATTCTGCGTCAATGGAGTTACTAGGTTTGTAGAAGCCAGAATTGGCACCTGAGCTATCATTACTGTGTGATTTAACTGATGGTACTTTCCCTGCTGAGGACCTGACCTGGCTATCACATGGGCTATTCAATTCTGATAAATTCAATTGAATCTGCCACACTTTGTTCCTTAGACAAGCCTTGTTTGCGCGCATCTTGCCCCTTGATTTCGTAATCTCTCTGCGCTCTTTCGATCTGCGCTGATGTGGTCTCAATTAGCGGTTTTCCATTGACTATTTTTAAAATGCATCACTATGGGTTGTCACCCAAATCTGGTGGTCAGCCAAATCTGATTGTTCGATCAGTACGCAACCGATGAAGTTGATGTGCCACTAGAATTTAGCATTTCCTACGCGCCAATGCAAAATTGCTGGAGTTTGTTGGTCACCAAACTATTGAGCATTACCACACTCATCCGTTACCATGAGCCTGATGTGATCTCCGAAGGATTTATTTGCGTACCTGGCTTCCTATGCAGCCGCCAGCCGCTAATATTGCAGAGCCTAGTAATGAATGGCCAAAAATTGTCCGTCCCTCAAAACGACTAATTCGATGCATCTCTGCAGAATTCAGATGAGAATTTGGTGATAAATACGAGACATTTGTGTAACGTTAACTAGCCTGATATAGAGTTAAATTTAACGCAGGCATCCACTTACTGCAAATAATAAATGAATGAAGCTGTGTTACAGTTTGCTCATAGCATTGGTTTCATCGAATAAAAACTTCTCGTTCTGTTTGTCCTTCTTCCACCTTGGTCCCTTTGGCACATCACTGTTCGACCTCTCCTTCACCCGTTTGAAATAATCTTCGAAATTGATTTTGGAAATAAATACGTCTTTTCTGAACCAACACCGGAAGCTTAGTAAACACATGTTCAGTCAACCATCAACATTGTTTGGTTTGGGCAATGGAGACTCGCTCACTTGATTTTCTGCTGATTAATGTTTAAATGTAAAAGAGAGAAATGGAATGGTGTCAAAACTTTGTTTTCCTGGGATTCATCAGTGTCTAACATAACGATAAGATTCATCCTGTTTGCTTTGCTTTGCTGAGTTACAGAAATTCTCTCACATGTTAAAGCATGGCGAACTAATCATTCAGTGTAGAGACTAACCAGAAGTTTAAACGGCATACTATTATGTGACCAGGTTTTCTATGCTTAATTTATAGGTTGCATAACCAGGGTTCGAGTTGTTTATTCCATGGGTGATTGAGGAATATTGTTGGGTGTGCCTCCTACCAATTTAATGTAGGTTACAACGAGAGTGCCTAGAAGAACTCTTAGAAGGTATCACATCATGTCCTGGTCGGTAAATCTTCATAACTGTTTAGGTTATTTCGTATATAGAATGGTTTTTCTTTATATGACATAAAGCCATTAGCTAAATGGTGACTATCACATTTTAGTGTTTTTGGCTTGAAAGCCTTTTATTGGGGTTTTTTTTTTTCTCCCCATTTTTAGTTCCATAGCAACTGAAAACATGAATTTTGTTAAGGCCTCAAGCCTGTGTGGTCTTTTTTCGAATATTTAACTTTTACTATATTGATTAATTGTAAACCCACTCTTAGGATAGTGTGTTTATATGTGCATATATATTTGTAATTTTATTTAGCTATATTCAGAGGTGATGTTCTGTATATTATTTCTATTTTGTACAAGCTTGAACATAATCTAATTTTTAAGTTAGAATATGCATACGAAATTTTCCTTTTTGGATAATTTTAACTTTCTTTTCTTTCATTATGAGTTATTAATGGCCTTCACTGCAGAAGGCAGTCACTGTATTTGAAGTGATCAGAATTTTAATTGTTCCATTGGAATTTATTAACTATTTGTTTAAATCATATCCTCTATTTTCATTTGGTTTTATTTTACAAATATTTTGACTATGTAATCTCTTTGGTACTTGTTTGTTTTTATATCAATCTATATTATAGCAAATTTCTTTTACGATAATCTGAAATAATAACACTACAATATGTTTACCTTTTTCATTTGAAAGATAAATATTCTGTATTATTGATTTTCAGGGAACCATTCTCTGACACTAAAAGATGGCACTCTTTCCTTCGATGCCTCCAGAAACTTGGAGTTTCTTGAGCTCACTCAGGCCTTCTTTAATCTTTACGAGGATTGACACTATTTTCCAAGACATACATTTAATCCTCAACTATTTTTGAGAGAACCTATTACCAAGGTCTTTCTTGGTTTTACCTCATGGGATTTTTTTTTCCTGTGATGGAAAAATTTTAAGTTACTTGTTTCAAAAGAAGAAGAATTTATAGGGCCTCATGAGTGTGGTAAATTCTATGTCTTTCTCAATAAATTTTATTCTCCTTATATTTGGTGCACAAAAAAAATGTTCCTTCTAACTCCAATGCAGTTTAGTATACATATTTTTAGTTTTTCATCTATTTATTTTTTTTTATTCATTAATATTAAAATATTAATCATCGTAGATCATTCTTTTCAATTTCCAAAACACTTCAAGGTTTCCTATAGTATTTTTCTTCTCTCTACATTTCCAAAATAAGATTACTTGAAAACAACAAAAATAGGTAAATAACATGTTCTATAATTTCTAGTATCATTACTCTATTCCAACATTAAAATGTGTATATATAACGGATAACATTTTCTATTTCATGAGTTATGTCTGGCTTAAGAAAAAAAAAAAAATAGAAAGTTAGATATTCGGGTAGATCAGAGGAAAAACACCTTGTAACATTCATTTCACAAGTCACAATGTATATTGTAACTTCATCTTTCGTTGTATTTTCGCAATATATATTTGAGAAAGAAAAGACCAAGGTGTAATCCTCATTTCTTGCTAGTTTTGTCACATTGGGTTTCTCAGGCTAAAATCCGTGATCAATTTTTAACGGTATGCTTTATTTTTACTGTGTAGCTTTTCTCTTATATTCTTTGCTCATTTGTTGACTTCTCATAAGAATGATGAGCATTAAAATAATTTTTCCCATGAATAAATAAAGCATTCCAGTTGAAGACATCGGGTTTTATGAATATGATGTAGAAACATGATTGCAATTTCTGAACAACCCACATAATAGGCATTAAATCTTACATTGGAGATAGGTTTAGAATGTAAAAATTTTTGTGAGATATAATATTCCTAATTTTCCTTCCCTCGTAGCCTAAGTGAGAGCGAGTGCATGACATTGATTATGTGGTTAAAAAGAATCAAGAATACAAGTCAATAATTGAAAAGCTACAAGATCAACAAAAATAGAGTATTTGGAGTTGCATTGAAGGAATTGTTTGACTTGAGGGACGATAATGGAGCACCGAATAGAATCCATTTTGAGAAATTGAGGGAGAAAAATATCAGCTTATGACTACCATAAAGCATTTAAAGATCAAGATTAATGATATTTAACTTTTAATGTGAAGAAAAGTTGGCAAAGATATATGAAATATGCAAGTGAAGAACAAGGAAAGAAAGTTAGATTATTATGTCTTAAATGAAATGTTGTCATAAAATATGGATCTCATTCATGGTATATTACTGATTGTTGAAGAGGTGCATGATCTACTTGTTAGCATGGCATTGATTGGTAGATTGCATCACTTAGTTATAAATCACAACAATCAGAGTAGAAGTGTGATGAAGTTGCAGGACCTCATTGAATTGTGGTTGCTTCCTGTTAGTTCCCACCAAGAAGTGCTCTTGGAAGATCATGATCAACTCATTTCAATTTTGCTTTTTGTTGCAAATATTAAGACACTTGGGGGAAATTATCACAAGTAGGGTGGGAGAAATGTTGAGTCTTAATTCAGAAGTTGTATAAAATAGGCTACAAGGTCAGTTTTTAAAGCTTGCTTTATGTAATTCTATTTTTGTCATTGAAAATTATAATTACATTGCATTAGTACCTCATTCATCATTTGTGTTTGTACATGTGCTGTAAAAATAAAGGAGATACTCCATGAAATGGAATAGGTACATGGAGCAAACAAGAATAGAGTTGGCATTGCGCAATTCTTGTGATTTGGGTGGACAAACCAGAGCAGGACACCCTTGAATGAATGAATTGGGCAATAGATAAGAGAGGTGCAATAGATCATCACCCCATTAAATTTTGTCTCTAAATAGATGAAATGACATGTTTTATTTTATTTTTCTTGATTTAGCATGGCCCTGCTCTAGTTTGGATTGGATAGTGTCTATTGCAGCCTATTATTGTAATTTCTTCTTGCATGGACATTTCCGTTTTTGTGTAATATTCCTAAATGGAAATATTAAGTGTAAACAAAATCATGCACTATGAACAGAAAGTAAATTAACACATCCACAAATTACAATCCGATAGGAAGTTCATTCGCAACCATACCAAAAATAAATAAACAAATAAATAATAATAATAATTGTATGCTCTTTTCTTATACGACAATATTATTACAACATTTAAGACAAAAAACTTTGACATATGCAATGATGAGCATACAAATCACTTTTTGTTACATATTATCCCTGACATTGTCACTTATAGGGTCATATAGACGTAGTTTGAAATGAACTACTATAATTGGAAGCTACAGGGGTGCAGTGTGTGAATGACTTTACTTGGTTGAATGCATCATATATTAATTTGTACCATGAGATGAATATTGATTGTGATCGTCCTGCTTCTTGTTTTGATTGTTTCTAAATACATAAATAATTATGGGTTGCAATGATCACAGATATATTCCTTTAGTTATAACAGAGTTCGTGGTATAGATACCTTGGGAAAATTATAACCTACCCACCAGAAGGTTGGAAATAATTTCAGGAAGGGTTCCTAAGATTATGTGTTGTCAATTCTCCTTTATGTGCTAGGGACTTCGGGACGAATTCCATTGTTAAGAGGGGGTGTATGTAGTGCCCACCCTAGTTTCCTGACTCTAATATGACATTATCTTGCATACTTTAGTCTATGAGTAACTCAGGCTGAGGATCCAGAAATGTGACTCTATTATCAGCGAATGTGATGGTTATGTATGTTCTCTATTAATATTATGATTACGATATAATTAATGGTTATGTGTATTCTCTATTGATATCATGATGGTGGTAGTAGTAAAGGATAGACATGTTTCTATTGATGTTATAATGATGATAGCCTTGATCTATATGTATGGTTCCATTAAGGTTATGATGATGGAGGTATCCCCTATGTTAGCTACTTACATTAGTTCTGGTTCACAATGAACGGTGATGTGAATGACCAGGTGATGGTAATTAATGCTATTATGACAATGACTAACACTGAAAAACCTGGTTACTGATTATTATTGAGTATGGTAGGAAAACCACCAGAGGCACTCGCACATGATGAGTTGACGACACCTGGTTTGATGAAAATTTATATTATTGAAATTCTAATCGATTTTGAAACTTGCTATATATGGTTATCTATATTCTGATGATATGTTAATGGTTGCAAGCACAGATGAGTTTCTTGGCCGAATGACTCACATATGGGTGATGGGGTTGTACAAGTGGATGGAACTACATGGGAGGGGTGGGACAGTGTCCCTGATCTCACCCACTAGCACTTCCACCGTGACTTGGCTGGAAGGGTTGAAACACCTTCGCCTTGAAGATCACGATGCCATGAGGGCAAGTCCCAAAGTTGGGTCGCTCATGAGGAGTTTACTGGGGGGCACACATCAAGGCGGATTCCTTGATCCCCGGCACCATTAGTCCTACTATAGCAGGCAACATAAGATATGATAGTGTTCTATGACGTTGCATAATATTTTCCCCTCGTAGTCACTGGATGCTTGAAGGGCAAGTGGTGTGGCACCCTTGGCATCACAATTAAACTGTTAGGTGTCGCACCCTTGGAATTTCAGGGGAAATTCTTGAAGGGCACGACCAACTTGGCACCCTTGGCATCACGATTAAACTGTTAGGTGTGGCACCCTTGGGACTTATAGGGAAGTTCTTGAAGGGCACAACCATACTTGGCACCCTTGGAATCATTAAAAATAAATGCTAATAAATAAATATAAGTAAGGAATGAAAACTAGGGAGTTACATCAAGGGTAAATGATGATTAGAAACCAAGGTAATTAAAACATAAATAAAACTTCGAATAAGGAGGATCATAGGAAGAAATAAATAGAGTACCTTAAAAATTCTACCCTCCCCATGTTGGAAATTCTAGGTAGATTAGGTGGTTTAATTAGATAAAAAGGGAACACAAACATATTGTAAGGATAAAGATTAATCTTAAACCAGTTAAACTTAAGAGAAAGGTGAATTAAAATAAGAAAAATAAATTAACTTAGAGAAATGTAGAGAAGCTCCATGTGGCATCAACCAGCATAAGAATATCCCTCTAAGAGATAACCTGAGTTAAAATCTTGACTCATTAATTGACTCTAAGTAATAAACACAATTTAAAGAATAAAAGGGGGGAATAAAGAGACAACTAGGAGAAGAAATAGGAATCTTGTGAGGTGAGGAAAATATTAGTTTTAAATAAAAAGTTAAGTAAATAATTTGGGTGACCCTTGCTGAGAGAATGACACATGGGTAGGTGAATAATCAAGTATTAAATTAAAAGAAAAATATTATAATTATGCATGACATGCCAAGTGTCACCTATGAGGACTCCTATAAAAGAAGGGGTAAGCCATGAGAGAAGGGACCTTTTTGGGAACCCTATTGTTGGATGGATGATATGATGTGAAAGCAGTGACTACGAAGCTATAGTGAGTTTGGTGAGGCAGAGGATTTCTTTTAGAGAGGGGACTCTTGAGATAAGGTTGCTCTCCTCTGCCAACTAGATTCTTCCGCCATTGTACAATCCCATTGCAGCTCGGGGGTCCGTGGGGAGGAAGAGTACCCAAGGAGTAGGCTGGGAGGTTAACCGGTGGGTCTCATTTTCGGATCAAGTGCGTCATCATACACTCGCAGAAGTGACCGGCAACAAGGAAATACCAGCGACAACAAAGCAAGCAGAGTCTCGCCTCTCCAGTGTAAGGTACATGTGTATTTCGTTACTACTTGACCTTAGATTAAAGGTATATAAATGTGGTGTCATGTTCCTGAAATTGGCATCAATGATGTATGCATTGATTGAATTGAAGTCTCAATGTGTTTATTTGCTAGTTGTAATTGCTGTGTATAAGCAAAAAAGAAAAAGAAATATATTATAATATATATATATAATATATATATAATATATATATAATATAGATATAGATATATATATATATATAGTTTAGCTGGGTCATTTCACTGTTTTAGCTGGGTCGTTATAGTTGATGCCTTGCTACTAATTTGAATGTTGACATTATATCCTGTCGAGAAGCTGTTAGGAATAACAAACTTCCTATAATAGATCTATATTGGTTTTGATCCACATCAGGTGATTCATTATTTTCACATAGATTACATCTTGTAGTCATGGGGGTTGATACATGTTTACAATCTTCCATTTGAAATATTTTCAACATATCTCTTAGATATTTCTCTTGAGAAATGAGTATTCCTCCAGGTTTTTGTAGGATATGGGGCCTTAGGTAGAAGGTAAGTCTCCAATCATAGATATTTCCAACACGGTCTTCATCTCTTTAGTAAACCATTCTACTAGATGATGTTGATTGCTGCCAAACATAATATCATCCATGTACACAATTATAATCAATAACTCATCTTTATCATCGTTAATGCATAGATTACTATTAACTTCTCCTCTCGTGAACCCCTATTTTTGAAGGTACTTGTCCAGTCTAGAGTAAAACGCTCGAGGTGCTTCTTTAAGACCATATAGTGCTTACCTTAACCTACAGACATAATTAGGCTTATTTGTGAATGAGAAACCTTCAGTTTGTTCCATATAGACTTCTTCCTCAAGACCACCATTTAGGAAAGAAGATTTCACATCCATTTGATAAACCTTGAAATCATTATAGCATGCAGAGGCACAAAACATCATGATTGCCTCCAATCTCACGACTGCTGCAAAGGTATCTTCATAATAAAGTCCCTCTATTTGTGAGCACTCCTTAGACATGTGTTTGACTTTGCTTCTAACAACTTGACCTTCTTCATTCATCTTATTTTTGAATACCTATTTTGTGCCAATGATATTCTTTTTTACAGATCTTGGTGTTAGTTCCCAAGTCTCGTTTTTCTCAATTTGGTATAATTCCTCATTCATAGCATCTACCCAAACTTTTTCTTTACTTTCCTCCTCAATGTTCTTTAGTTCTATCTGTGACAACATGGCTATATGACCTTATTGAGACTTTTCTGGTAGTTGCCTCCTTCTTTATACTCCTTCACATTTATCTCCAATAATTTGATTTGAAAGGTGATTCTTTTGAGTGTATCTTGAAGGTCCTATTGGATGAGTCTCAATATCTTCCAATTCTTCATCTTCTATTTCATTCTCCTTATTGATATGATGATTATGGTTTGGAGGATTGATAAAACATGTGTTCTTGTTCTTATGGGGTAGCTCTTCATCAACCTTTACACTATGCATTCCATAATCTTATGCAGTCGTTTATTATAGCACATGTATCCCTTACTTTTTGACGAATATCCCAAAAATATTCCTTCATCAAATTGAGCATCAAACTTTCCAAACTTTTCATCATTATTTTTTATATAACATTTAATTTTGAAACTTTAAAATGTTTGATTATTGTTGGTTTCCTGTGTGACAGTTCATAAGGTGCCTTATCACCATTTGGTGTAAGATGTATATTGAGAATATGTATTGTTGTATGCACCGCTTCTTCCCAATAGGTTTGAGCAATGTTTCTTTCTTGCATCATGGCTCTAGATATTCGCTGAACAAACCCATTTTGTCTCTATGACTCCATTCTGTTATGGTGTGTCTGCAATAAGATATTGTTTTTCTATCCGAAATTCCTTACATAGTTCTACAAACTCATCTCACGTAACTTCACCTCCTCTATCTGAACTTCTACACTTTATCTTGCACCCTATTTGATTTTCTGCCAATGCCTTAAATGTTTTAAATTTTTCAAATTATTCTCACTTATTTATGAGAAATGCCACCCATGTTAATCTTGAATAGTCATCTATTACCAGCATGAAAGGTTGTTCTCCTCCTGGTGCTTCTGTTTTGGAGGTCCCGCATAGGTCCATGTTGACTAGCTGCAAGTGCTCACTTCTTGATAGTTTATCTTTGACTTTGAATGATGTTCATGGTTGTTTTCCCATTTGACATGACTTGCAGGTAGTGTTTTTAGACCTTTTTATTGTTGGTAAATCTCTTACTACTTTCTTCTTGCTAAGTTCGATGATGTGATCAAGATTTAGATGCCCCAATCGCCTTTTGCATAGCAAGGATTCATAATGTTTCCTTATGTAGCATTCCTTGTTCTCTTCTTTCAAGATATATACATTTTTCTCAGTTCAAACTCCTTTATCCAGAACCTCCCCTGTCGATGTTGACCTGATTCCATAGTCTTCAGCTCTAAAAAGAACATTACAACCTTTTTCACACATCTGACTGACACTCAAGAAGTTATGTTTTAGACCATCTACAAACAATAAATCTTGAGCCTTTCCTCTTCTGTTGTTCAAATTTACTATACCCTTTCCTCTAATTCTACCTGTTTCATCATAACCAAATGTCACATTTCCAGCTTTATTTTCATTCAAGGAAATGAACTTGCTTTTATCTCCTACCATATGTTTAGAGTAGCCACTGTCCACATACCAGATATTATTTTTATCTTGAGCATACAGAACTAAGTCACATTTGTCAAGTTTCTTTTCTTCTACCTTCTTTCTCCATTGCATGCATCCAATTGTTTTATACATATTTTGATATGTTAATCTATTGTCTTTAATCTTACATTCATATGAATTGCGTCCAAATTTGTGACAATAGAAACATTCATTGATATCAAGGAGTGGAGAAAATTCATTTTTGTCTAGATTCATATTTGTTTTAACGTTTGTGAATCCATTCTTTCTCATCTTAAAATTTCCAAAATCATTTCTTTTGACATAAACTCTACAATTTAAGGTTGTATTTCCAAACTTTTTACATCAATAACAATATCCATAAAACAAATATCTATACATGATAGTGTATGTTGTTTGCGAATCTAACCAACTTGACATTTGATAGTTTGGAAATCACAATTTTTGTTAGACCAAAGCTCGCAGGTCTTATTCAACGATTGCATCGGAGAAGATAAGGATCCACGAGAGGCAGTTAGTCCATGTTGTGAAACACACAAGAAGCGTTGGTTTATCCAATGTCCAACAATCTCCCCCCAAAGACGACCCGGGTGTCTATCAAACTCATGACCTACACTCTGATACCACTTGTTGGGAATCATGATTGTCATTAGATAAAAACTCTTAGGTGTTAGTCAATGATCACATCGCTAGAGATAAGGATCCACAAGAGGCGACTAGTCCATGTTGTGAAACACACAGGGAGCATTGGTTTATTGAATGTCCAACATGATAACCCTGTCTTCCGAAGAGGTGAGGTTTCTGATAGGTTGTGTATTGATTGTACATTTCCTTTTCTTTCTATACTACACCAACAGTGTTCCTTTGTACTTGTTCACTTGATGTTGAACAATTACTCAAATTTTTATTCATAAATTGATGTGAGTTTTCATCCTCTCTCCTAACATCTTTTACAAACGTGATTTTCCTTTTACCCTCTACCTTAGATTTACTAGATTCTCATTCATAACCTAACCCCGTATTTATGAGTGGAGACCTTTGAGAATTCAATATGACATCCAATTTCTTAGATCCTTTTATCTGTCGAATATTTATGTTTAGTTCAGTATGAACTTTCTCTAGTTTTTTATTTAGATATGCCAGCTCTTCCTCCAGTCTTTCACACTCCCAGTTTTTCTCTTTTATTCACTACAATAAAATATTATCCACCTTATTTTCTTCTTCAAGTTGAACTTTCAACTTTTTAATGACTTTTGACTTTGATTCTTCCTTTACATATTTTAATAAGATCTCTTTCTACTTTTTATTCTTTAGTTTAAGCCTTTTTATTTCATCTAGGGCACTAATAAACTCCCCCTCAAGGTCTACCTCACCTTCCTCTTCTTCTTCATATTCCTGGTTCTTCCAAGGTAATTAGTATAAATTCACTTGTTCCATATTCACTAGAGGATTCATTAGAACTTTCAAATCCACTGCTATCTTCATGAGTATAGAAATTTTTCTTTTTGAAAGGTCTCCCTTTATCCATTTTGTTAGACTTGTTCTTATATTTCCCTTTAAATTATTTCCCTGTTTCTTAAAAGGGCATTTTGATGCACACAGTCCCACTCTTCCACAATTAAAGCACTTAAATGGAAGTTTTCCTTTATACTTACATGTGCCTTTCTTCAACCTTCTGACAAATTTTGCTTCTTCTTCATCATAACCTGAGCATCATCACTCCTTTTATTCTATGGGCATGTTTGCCTTGAAATCTTACTCTCTAATGTTTTCCTTCCCTTTCGGAATTCTCATCTCATATGCTGTCAAAGAGCCACATAGTTGATCTTTGTTCAAGGTATCAATGTTTGTTGTTTCTTCTATAGTTGAAACTTTAGGATTGAATTTAGAAGGTAATGACCTAAAAAAAATTTGAACTATTACACTTTTGCTGATTGCTTCACCTAGAACTAGCATGATATTTACAAATTCATCAACTCTTAAAAATAATTTAGCTACATATTCATCATCATTCATTCTTAATGTTTCAAACTGAGTTCTATACACTTGTAATTTGGACATCTTCATCTTTTTACCTCCTTAATGAATATTTTCTAATTTATCCTTCATGAATAGCTTTCTCACAATGCCTTACTTTGATAAATTCAGACTCACATAGACCACTCAGAAGTTCATTCATAGTTTTTTCATTAGCTATAAAGTTTAGTTTGGCATCTTTGTCACTAGTTGTTTCCTATGGTTCTTCATGTCCTGTCAACACAGAAGACCAGACTTCTATTCCTAAAGAGATTAAATATGTCTTCATTCTTACTTTCTAGAAGGCATAGTTTCTACCAATAAATAGAGGGCCTTATTTGTTGAGCATCCTTCTTGCGTAGCCATTTTACTTACTTAAAACCTCCTTCATGTTGTTAGAATGCTATTGAAGGACCTTTGCTCTGATACCAATTAACATTGAGAATGGGAAATTACTTGGGGGACGGGGGCGGGGCTCGGGGGTGAATCAGTAATTTAATTCTTTTATTTGTTCTCAACTTAATCTTCTTCTTATGCAGTTAATGATTTATGTTTTTTCTCAATCGTTATTCAATTCTTTCTGCAAATTTCAAGGAGAGAGGTTGGCATATTTGTTTACCAACAATTCAAAACATTCACAGAACATGCAAGGATGAAACACATAAAGACATTGAATATAGGTGGAAACCTTGAAGGGAGAAAACCAAGAACTTTAGGCTGAAAGGGATGTGAACGCAATTTGCTACTCCTTTTTTACATCATATTTTTGTACGCTCCAACCTACAAGAGGCTCTTACCTCAAAGGAAGCTCCAACTCCCACAAGTTTTCTACAGGATACAACCTACAGGAGGCTCCTACCTCAACATGCTACAACATGTTCTTTTTCTAACTACAACATAGAAAAGAACATAAATTCCTCAAGTCACAAATATTGGTTACCTCATATCCAATTTTGCTGTGAAGATTTCTGTCGAATTGGTTCTTCTTTCCATTCTTCTTCCCTTTTGCTGCTGCTCATTATTTTTCTGATGCAGGCTACTTCCATTCAAAAGGGAGATCTCCAGTTTCATTCCACATTGTATGTTTTATAAGCAAGCCCTCTTGGTTATTTGTATTCTTTGGAGGAATATGAAATGAAGCATTCTCTTGTACTTCCAAAACTGCTCACAATCTTGTCCTTTCATCTTCAACTCAGTAAATTATTTGTGATAAAAAAATAGAGCTAAATTAACAATTCATTCAGTAATAATTCCAAGAGACAAATCAGATTTGGATTATCTACATTTTATGTTCAAACAAATATATGTATTCCAACTTTTTTCTCAATGTTTAGCCTTCACATTGATTAGAATAGTCTTTGCACGTCACTTCACTTTCAGCCTTTTATATTCAACATTCAACATTTATGTACATTTTCCATTAAACGTAAATTATCATCACCGAGCGTAGTGACATCAATAATATTTATCGACATTAATCAATCATCTGAACTTCACATCAACGCCAATATTTCCAACATCCTACACATTTGAATTTCATCACATAACCTAGCACAGATATGGGCCACAACAACGGTGGGTAGACCATCGATTGGTTAATGCCAAGTCAAATGGAGGATTTTCAAATGCTAAATAGAAGGTTGTGCTTCAACTGATATGGGAAAACTATTGATCGTATATCGAACATGGCATCCAATGCATTTCTAAATCTCAAATATTTGGGTTTCTAGTATAACGATACAAAAACTATAGAATAGTTATTTTAGGAGGAAGAGCCCTACATTCAAAACATAATTATTAGATATGATACACAGCTATATAATCATCCCCTTACATCTCCCACTAACGTTACAGGATACCCAGGAACACATCATCAACTTCATAGCTCGACTTTCCCTTTGCATTGCAAATTTATCTCATGGCGTGATTATTTATGGAAGAATTCAACCAAGACATGGATCAATGTTCTAATTAGCATAATTTTCGCTATAACAACACCATTGTAAAACTCCATCCATATAATATGCTTTAAAAATTATTATTCATCTAATTGAAGGTCATACCCTATGGTTGACTTGCCTTCAACTTTCACCAAGACCAACTTTCGATTTCAAAGAGGTGGTGTTCCAAATGAGATGGAGGTAGAGATGGTCCTTTTGTTTATGTTGTTTTTTGCGAGCCTCTCAACACCTGCACTCAATGTTGAGGATCAAAATAAACAAGGCCACACCTTACAAGGGAGAGCTTACACCCACTTTTGCTTCATTCACAATTTTTACATTATGGTTCGGGATTACATCACCCATTAACTCGAGAGAAGAATGCAATGATTGTACTAGTAAGAGGATAGTCCCTTTCACAAATGTAGAATTGATCCAAGTGGCTCGAGAGACACACATAGGACAAAGAGGACGTAGGAAAGCTCAAAATTCAAAGTGCTTTGATCATGCTCGAAGTAGGGCCAGAGCATAGATCTTGTCATCCTAATCACGGTGGTGCGAAGGTTCATCAAACTGAGTCCAAATGCGAAAGTTAGAAGTAGTCAAAGTTGGGTTGACTTTTTGCTGACTGGATAAGCATAAGGAGGCCGCAATTTCAACTTTTCCGGCGGACAAAATACGACCAACTATGGCCAGATTCCAGGAAAAATTGTCACCTCATTAAATTCCCTCCTTCAATCCAAATGCGAATTTTAAAAGAAAGTGAAATTGGTTTTATATATAAACAAAAAAGATATAAAAAAAGGATGGTGGGCCACCAACCCCGCCACCCCAACCATTTCACGTGACATTCATATGTAATAGTGAAGGGGAGGGCCATAATGTAGAAATTTTGAATAATTTAACACATATTCAACAGAGATTATCCTGATCATGTACTATTGCAGAAAACATACACAATACATAAGCTCCTCTACGTTGATCATCAATATAGCAGCATCAATACAATAAAACATCAAGAGCATTCACACATTAACACAGTATGTATCCCGGGGAAAGCATCTCGCTAAAAACCCCAACTATCTGTAATTAATGATTGAGTCATGTAACATTACACAGCATAATACTTCTCACAAGTATCTCCACCTCTGTTACACACAATCTAGCTCAGATCTGAATCAATCACTGGCTCAAATCTCCTCCGCTGCTTGCCTGCCTCCTCTGCTCAATCCTGCAAGAGAACTGATGATAATACCAAGGAAGCCACGTCTTTCCTTGGCTAAATCACGTATTTTTAAGCTACAATACGTGCAAACTCATTGGCATACTCAATCCCCTGATTTGTGCAAGATCTGGTGCACAACTATAGTCACAACTGATAGCAATCTGATTCTCTAACACCTGTCCCTGCTGAACTGAACATGCACTGACATGCAACTGAGTTAACTGATGTATTCATTAGTTGTATTATGAGTTAATAACTTGTGAATTAATTAATAACTAATTCACCCAACTCATCTCTAGTCTATTTTCCAGTTAGACTAAATACAACCAGTTTAACAAAGCTAAACTGAACACAACTCCATCAACTCCACAATCAACTCCACCAAACTCAACTCACTGAGTTCTAACTGAAGTCATGCATGCAACAACTCAACTGACTCATAAGAAAAATGTATTTCCTTCTGACAGCTGCATGTGCCACCTCTGTAGCTCAAACTGAAGTGCTCCAAGAGAATAAGATTAAGTTTATAGTCAAAATATTATTGTGAGATAATAATATTTGACTTTTCTATTTTTGACAGCCAGTCTAAAAATAGACTTGATCACTCACACTGTGATCACTCACACTTTCATCAAAAATAGAAGTCCATCTATTTTTCCAAACTTGATCAATCATCCATAAACAACAACCTGCAATCCATAGACATGATCCATATGTCTAAAAATGGACATAGTCTAAAAATAGACTTGCGCCAAAAATAGCC
>APFE031122923.1:0-10635 GCA_000404065.3 Pinus taeda
CACTAGAAAATTAGGTCCACCTAGGCAATTCACATACACGACTCATATCTGCTAAGATTATTTACAATTAATACATGCAGACTGGGTTTACAATTAGATTGATCAAGCTGCTGATTACTGCAGGATGGCACTGACACGCTGATCAGGTGCTGCCCTTTTTGCAAAGAAAAAAGGGGGTGTACTGCATGGGTAGTTGACCGGTAGAGGTCAACAGGCACCATGACAACGACTCAGGTCGAGGGTTGTCACCCAGATCCCCAACCTGTCCATTTTAGTTGTCTCTCAAGTTCCAACAGCAAGCTATGTGGGGCAGACCCTCTGGAAATGAAATGATGAAGGACAAGTTGGGAACCAACTAGTCTAGGAGACACAGTTGAGTGGACTAGCACTTGGTTAAATCTAGCAAGATTTTAAGGATATATATTTGAGACCAATTCCTTATGGAGTCAACACTCTTGCTTTATAAATTTGAGAACAAGTATTGGATGGACAATTGTTGTTTTAATGCATTACTAGGCTATATGAAATGCAATTCCTAAGAATTATGTGAAATGCAGAAATCTTGGTTGACTTTAATTAAATGCCTAATCTAAGTTTGACTTTTCCTTAACTATTTTGAAGCAGGCTCTAAGGTAAGTTGTGGGAAGGAGGCCAACAGGAAGTAAGCAAGGGCTTGATTAACCTTTTGTTGTGCTCCTATCACCCAATGCCTCCAGCGCTGCAGAGGTTGTGGCTCTGACGAATGCAAGGTCACCATGTTACTACCGAAGATTTCCCTAGGCCCCTCAAAGCTAGATGAGAAAGGTTGTCCTAGAAATTTATCAACTAAGCTTATGCTTGGAGGTAAGTTTTAGATACAAGACTAGCTTAAGATGATATGCAAGGTGAAATTAGAGGATGATTCTTAAAGTGATATTTTAAAGTACTTAGTTAAAACGATCACTATTTAGTTATATCGCCAAGTACTTGCGGACAATATTCAAGATTTGTTAGAAATAATACTGAGAGGGGGGGTGAATCAGTATTATCATATCAATAATTTAATTTTCAAAATTGATTTGTATACGCTACTTCAGCTTAGTGAACTAGCGTGTATACGCAATTGTACTTAATGCAACCAGTGTATATGCAGAGATCTTTTGATTTACCCAAATCATCATGCATTGAACTTTAACTAGTATATCAGGGATTCATATACAGTGCAGTAAAAACAGAATAAAGCATCACACATAAGCAACACGCATGAACACCAAGATATAAGGTGGAAACCCAATGTGGGTGAAAACCACCTGTTGCTGCCGTCTATGTCTTCTTTTCATAATAAGAAAATTCTGTTTACAATTTTTGTACTGGTGCAATCTTATACCAGTACGCAGACTTCTACCTACAGAAGGCTACATCCTTCTCTCGTTTTCCAGCTTCTACTAGAAGGGAGCTACAACCCCCTAGCTCTTGTACTAGCTGATATGTTTACTAGTACGTGGGTGTCGGCCTATAGAAGGCTACAACCTTCTCTTTTCTTCTAGGGACCAAATTTCATAAATTTTCAGACTTGATCCATCAACAACATCATTCAATCATCAAATATATCTGCATCAACCAATCTCCTTTTGAACCAACCACAACCGAATCGATCAATCACTTTGACAACCCATCAATCTGATCATTCAAAATGTTGTCACCAGAATACAGTAACCAGAACCCAAGCCAAAACCCAGAACACTACAACAGCAAACAGAAGCAACTAAAACATATTTTATAAGGTATACACTACTTCCATGTGTCGAACCTGCATGCATACGCGCTTTCCTCAAAGCGAACCAGCGTACAGATCTGTAAATCAAATTTATGATGTATATGTTGCTTTGATATGCAGAACCAGCATGTATATGCTTCTTTTCTAAAGTGAACCTACGTACAGATCTATAAATGATGATTTAAACATTACAACTATACCCAAATCATCATACTTACAAACTACAACATGCATCAGTTATTCAGATACATGATCAAACCACATAAAGATAATTCACTTCAAGCCTTAAGATCCTGATACATCATTAGTTCTTATCCTTCTTCAAATGCTAAGGTTCATCCTTGGTTCAGATCAAGCACAGCACCATAAGCCAATAACCTACATATTAGATCTCACACTTCATCAGATATTCGATACTTGCACACTGTGGCCTACTGATCTTCTCCTCCTTTTATAGTTTTAGGCCTTTGTCAATACCATGGACCAAAACCATTTAGGACCAATACCTTGAACCCAATACTTGGGGTCAATACCTCAGACCAGATACCTTGGATCAATACCATGGATCAAAATACCGTGGACCAAATGCTTTGGACCAAAAATTTAGTTTTCCAAGGTATACGCATTTTTCCTTCCATGAAAGTGTGTGTGTACGCATACGCGACTTGTATACAATGAACCTGCGTGTATACGCAGCTTGGTCAATGGTGAATCTGCATATACCTCTCTTTTCTTCATTCTGTAATTTTTTGTTGTTTACCTGATTCCTATAAGCTGCCCTGCATTTCATCACATCGGTAAACACTACTGTCATACATTCTATCACATCTGATATTTCTTCTATAGATTCATCTAGTTACCATATACAAGTGAGTTGTTCTGCTACAAGTGGGTTGTCATCAAGTACAACACATGCATCATAACGCCAACAATCTCCCCCTTTGGACTTGATGGCAACAACAACCACACCAAGTCACTCTCCCCCTTTGACATCAAGGGCAAAGGGTCATGCTCCCCCTAAGTGCATGCTAAATTCCATGATATGCTGAAATGCGCTGATTGAGCTCCCATGATTGAGTTCATGTTCCCCCTGAGCATAAGAAAAGTCTGCAAAAAGATGTTCTAAAAGAAGAACATGACTCTATACATACATCACAAATGACCTTCCTATCACCAATGACTCGTACATACGTCCATCTCCCAACCAGATGGGGATAACCAAATGTGACTCATCCACCCAACCAAGTGGGGATAGACCAATTGTTTATACATGTCAAGAACAAGAAATATTACATCATCCATCCCATGCATAGTGGGATTACAAATTAGGTATTTTCATGACATTTACATTAAAAAATATACATGACATATATAATAGAGACCAAATATCTTAAACAAGACCATGATAGTCATCATCAACTATCATATGATCCAAACCATAACTAGCATCTGTCAACAGCATCCAAACTAGCAACCTGTATATGTCCATCATTAGTTCCCAAAATATCATCAACCATCTTCTCCCCCTGAACCCGTTCACTGTCAGATCTGATCATTGCATATGTCAGTAAGAAATATCAAAGCATCATCATCAATCAGATATACATCAAGTTATCAACAACTTTATGAGGACCAATATATTTCCACATGTTATCAGCATATTGAAACCATCATCAAACAGAGCAGATAATTCACAGAACCATAGCGGACCCCTTTTTTTCTGAGTCTGGCCCACTGCTTTTCTTTAAACCAACATATACGCGACTATGCCCATAGAAACCCGCGTATATACGCGACTACGCTTTATGAAACTCGCGTATAACCACCTTTTTCCGAAGAAAATAGGTTTTAACAGCAGGATGATGCAGCAACTACTCCCAACTTTTGCCTGAGATATTCAAATGTCTCTCTAGGCAATGGTTTAGTGAATATATCAGCAACCTGTTCTTTGGAGGGAGCATACTCCAATTTGACCTTTTGTTCAAGCACTTGTTCATGTAGAAAATGATATTTGATGGGTATGTGCTTGGTCTTGGAGTGCATGACTGGATTCTTTGAAACACTGATGGCACTTGTATTATCACATAGAATGGAGATGGGTGGAGTACATGTGATCTGAATGTCTTGCAAGGTTTGCATCATCCAAAGTAGTTGTGTGCAGCAAGATGCAGCAGCCACGTTTTCTGCTTCAGTTGTAGATAATGCAATTGAACTTTGATTCTTGTTGAACCAAGACCCTAATCTGGAACCCATATAGAATGCACCACCACTAGTGGTTTTTCTGTCATCAACACTTCCTACCCAATCTGCACCTGTATATGCATGAAGTGTAAGATTTGTATCTCTAGGATACCATAAACCAAAGTTCTGTGTTCCTTGAAGATATTTGAAAATCCTCTTGACTGCCTGAAGGTGTGTTTCCTTAGTATTTGCTTGGAATCTTCCAACTATTACCACTGCATGCATGATGTCCACTGCCAATCATGGATCTGTAAGTTGGTTGATGTACTGTTGTTGATTCATCATTTGAGCTAAGGATGCATCCTGATACCATTGGGGTACATACTGGTTTAGAATCTTCCATGTCGTACTTTTTTAGGATCTGTTTGAGATATTTAGTTTGTGAGAGACAAATACCACCTTTATTTTGTTGAACTTGTAGACCAAGAAAATAGATAAGCTCACCAAGCACGGACATTTCAAATTCTTGCTACATTACTGAAGCAAAATTCTGACTCATGGATTTTTCATTGCTACCAAAAATGATATCAACATACACAACAATTATTAGCAATTTATCAGTGTCCATCTTTGTATATAGATTGTTATCTGCTAACCCCTTTGAAAAACCCTATTGGTGGAGATATTTGTTAAGACGGTAATAACATGCCCTTGGACCCTATTTTAGACCATAGAGAGCTTTTCTGAGTTTGCATACAAGTTTCGCATCATTTCCAAACATGAATCCTTCTAGTTGTTCAATATAGACTTCTTATTCTAAGTCTCCATTAAGAAAGGCAAATTTTACATCCATTTGATATACTTTGAATTTCTGAAAACTAGAAAGAGCAAGAAACATTCTTATGGCTTCTAGTCTAGCAACAGGTGCAAAAGTTTGTTCAAAATCTATACCTTCTTGTTGAGCATATCCTTTACAAACAAGTCTGGCCTTATTTCTAATAACTTCTCCATTTTCATTCAGCCTATTTTTGAATATCCATTTAGTTCCTATGATATTCTTATCATGAGGTCTAGGAACTAATTCCTAAGTATTATTCTTTTCAATTTGCTCAAGTTTTTCATTCATGGCCTTGACCCAACATTCATCTCTGCATGCTTCATTTACATTTTGAGGTTCAGTGGAAGATAGTAATGCTAGATAGCTTAAGGCTTCGGCAATAGTTCTTGTTTGCACACCTGCCCCTTTTTCCCCTAAAATCTGTGTTTCTGGATGATTTTCCTGAACATACCTGGACGGAGTTTTTTCTTCTATCGTTATCTCTTCTTTTGGTGCTTCATTGGTTTCTTCTTCAGAATCAGTGTGATTTGATGTGGGAAAATGATCCTCATCTTCTTCATTGTCATAATCTTCGGTTTTTATCTGTTTTGGACTTTTGCATGCTTCATCAACCACAACATCAATACTTTCAATAATTTTCCCAAGTCTTTTATTATAACATTTATGTCCTTTACTTCGAGAAGAGTAGCCAAGAAGAATACCTTCATCTGCTCTGGGTTCAAACTTACCAAGTTTTTCATCAATCCTTTTGATGTAATATTTGCTTCCAAAAACTTAGAAGTATTTTACAATAAGAATCTTACCATATCAAAGTTCATGTTGAGTTTGAGTGTTGTTTATGCGAACCTTTGCTTGGTTGAGAATAGTGACGGTAGTGAATGCAGCTTCACTCCAGAAGGTTGCAGGAGTTCCAGATTCATCTAGCATAGCACGAGCCATTTGTTGAACAGTTATGTTCATCCTTTCTACCACTCCATTTCGCTGAGGAGTCTTTGCGGTGGAGAACTGCCTTTTTATTCCATGTTGCTCATAAAAGTCAAGGAATTCATCCGAGGTAAATTCCCCTCCTCGATCAGATCTAAGGCATTTGATTTTGCGATCTAATTCATTTTCAACCAAAGCTTTGAAGGCTTTGAACTTTTCAAATGCTTCATCTTTATGCTTTAGAAGACTTATCCAACACATTCTGAAAAATCATCAATGAACAATATAAAGTATTCTTCTCCATGAGGTGACTTTTTCCTTGATGACCCACATAAATTAGTATGAACAAGTTCAAGAGGCTTACTAGCTGACTCTTCCTTTTCGATGAAGTGAGATTTGGTTTGCTTACCGAATTGACATGATTTGCATATAGTATTTTCAGAAATGTTGATATCTGGAAGATCACGAATAGCTTGGAATCTACATGCTTTTCTTATTTGAGAAAAGCTTAGATGTCCCAATCTTCTGTGCCATAGCCAGTTTTCACCATTTTTGCCTAGATAGCACTATTCTTGTCCTCCCTTGAGTATGTATAGGTTGTTTGGAGTTCTTGTACCTTTGATCATGGTTTCTCCTGTATCAAGCTCACGAACAACACATCCATTTGATCGAAACACTACTTCATTTCCTTGATCACACATTTGACTCACACTCAGAAGGGTATGCTTTAAGCCATCAACATACATAACATTCCCATATTTAACTTTTTCTTTCAAGAAAACAGAGCCTTTACCTTTTATAACAACAGGAGTGTCGTTTCCAAATGAGACACTCCTTTCCTTTTCTAAGGCAATATATGAGTGTAGTCTTTCTTTGTCACCTATCATGTGTTTTGAGCATCCACTGTCAATGTACCACTGGTTTTCTTGTCCTTTTGCATACAAGGCTATACCACATCTTTCTGTTTGCGGTTCTTTCTTTCTCCATATTTTGGGATTTGATGGAGTTTGCTTCTTTTGAGATATTTGCCGAAATTTACAATTGCATTCAGATTCTTCATGGCCAAAGTTGTTACAGATTGAGCATTCTATTTCATTTTCAAGAAGAGAAAAGTTATTATAGGAACTTTTCTTGAGCCCCTGTCACATTCCTTTGATTTCGTGCTTCTCTAGTCATGATGGTTTTGTAAGCAACACATTGAGCAGCTTTGTGTCCAAAATTGTAACATGAGAAATATTAACCATTAAAGAAGTTCCTGCGATTATCGAATCCACTGACCTGGTGATTGTAGTTTCTATTGATATTCATCTTCGAAGCAAATTGAGTACGATTTACCTGAGGTCGGTTGTGGCTTCTATTCATCCTTGAAGTAAATTGAGCCTGATTTACCTGGTGATCTGCTTTATGCCTTTGCTGACGGTTGTCAAACTGTCCACTGCTCTTTGCTACATCAAGATAGCTTTTAGTGGAGGTTGACAGCTTCTGTGATTGAGATGCTTCTTCAGTATATCCAAGTCCTGTCATTATCAGAGGAGAACGCTGCACTTTGATAATTTCATTTAAGGTTTCTGATCCTTTAGCAAATCTAAGATTGAGAGTTTTGTTTTCTCAAGGTCCTTCTTAGACCCACAATTTCACATTCTAGTTTTTCATTGTGTTTTTCTCTTTCAGCAAGTTGGTATGCCAAGGTATCTATAATCATGTTCTTTTCTTCCAAACAGATTTTGAGTTTAGAGATTTCTTCATAAAGGTCATCTTCATAAGCCATCAGAAGTTTATAGTCATTACTATTTTTATCTTCATCACTATTTGATAAACCATCGTTGTCTTCATGAGTATAGTAGCTCTTTTTACTTACACTTTGTTTTCTATTCCATTTTGCAGATTCCTTCCCTTTATCATTTTTATCTTTATGAGGACATTTGGCAGCATGATGACCGATTCTACCACAGGCAAAACATTTGAAAGGTAGTTTACCTCTGAATCTTCCAGAACCTCGTTGAAGCTTCTTGACAAAGTTTACTTCCTCTTCTTCTTTTGAAATGTGTTCTAATTCATTGAGTTCTTCTTTTCCTTTTGTTGAAGCTTTAAATGCAACTTCTCTCATATCTGAAGGACCTCCTTTTCTCATCTCAAAGACAGTTAATATTCCGTGAAGCTGTGTCATAGCAATATCTGTAGATCCTGCTTTTCTTCTATGGCAGATACTTTTGATTCAAATTTAGCAGACAAGGATATTAAAACTTTTTCAACCAAGGTAACTTCCTTTATCTCTTGACCCAGATTCTTCATGCAATTGACAACCTCATCTATACGTAAGAAGCAACTAGCTATACTTTCATCATTGTGCATTTTGAGAGTTTCATATTGAATTCTGAGAGTTTGCAGTTTAGCACGTTTTACCTGAGAGTCTCCTTCATAGCTTACGATTTTGTCCCATATTTCTTTGGCTAATTTGAGCTGCATAACTTTGACAAACTCTGATTGTGACAAACTTCTCAATAATTAACAGCCTTGGCATTGGTTTCATATTGCTTTTTACCTACCGTATCTGTAGAAATTGCTGATGGAAATGTATATCCTCCTTCCACGATTTCCCGGACATCTGTTCCAAATGATTGAAGATAGGTTGTGGTTCTTACCTTCCAATAAACAAGGTTGCTCCCATCAAAGATTGGCGGTCTGATGGATCCCCCGCTTTCTTGATTACTCATGATGCTAGATCTTCCTTCAAGCGATCAAAGCTTCTTCTGAAGGCCCTGGCTCTGATACCAATTGTTGGAAATAACACTGAGAAGGGGGTGAATCAGTATTATCAGATCAATAATTTAATTTTCAAAATTGATTTGTATACGCCACTTCAGCTTAGTGAATTAGCGTGTATACGCAACTGTACTTAATGCAACCAGCGTATATGCAGAGATCTTTTGATTTACCAAAATTATCATGCATTGAACTTTAACTAGTATATCAGGAATTCATTATACAATGCAGCAAAAATAGAATAAAGCATCACTTAAGCAACACACATGAACACCAAGATATAAGGTGGAAACCCAATGTGGGTGAAAACCACCTGTTGTTGTCATCTGTGTCTTCTTTTAATAATAAGAAAATTTTGTTTACAATTTTTGTATTGGTGCAGTCTTATACCAGTACACAGGCTTCTACTTGCAGAAGGCTACAATCTTCTCTCATTCTCCAGCTTCTACTGGAAAGGAGCTACAACCCCCTAGCTCTTGTACTAGCTGATAAGTTTACTAGCACATAGGTGCCGGCCTACAGAAGGCTACAACTTTATCTTTTCTTCCAGGGACCACATTTCATAAATTTTCAGACTGAAACCATCAACAACATCATTCAATCATCAAATATATCTGCATCAACCAATCTCCTTTTGAACTAACCACAACCGAATTGATCAATCACTTTGACAACCCATCAATTTGATCATTCAAAATGTTATCACCAGAATACAGTAACCAGAACCCAGAACACTGCAATAGCAAACAGAAACAACTAAAGCATATTTTATAAGGTATACGCTACTTCCATGTGTCGAACTTGCGTGCATATGCGCTTTCCTCAAAGCGAACCAGCATACAGATCTGCAAATCAAATTTATGATGTATACGCTGCTTTGATATGCAAAACCAACGTATATACGCTTCTTTTCTAGAGTGAACCTGCATACAAATCTGTAAATGATGATTTAAACATTACAACTATTCCAGACTACAGCCATACCCAGATCATCATATTTATAGACTACAACATGCGTCAGTTATTCAAATACATGATCAAACCACATAAAAATAATTCACTTCAAGCCTTAAGATCCTGATTCATCATTAGTTCAAATCCTTCTTCAAACGCTAAGGTTCATCCTTGGTTCAGATCAAGCACAACACCATAAGCCAATAACCTGCATATTAGATCTCACACTTCATCAGATATTCGATACTTGCACACCATGGCCTAATGATCTTCTCCTCCTTTTATAGTTTTAGGCCTTTTTCAATACCATGGACCAATACCTTGGACCCAATACCTGTGGTCAATACCTCGGACCAGATACCTTGGATCAATACCATGGATCAAAATACCATGGACCAAATGCTTCGGACCAAAAATTTAGTTTTCCAAGGTATACACACTTTTCCTTCTGTGAAAATGCGTGTGTACATATACGCGACTTGTATACAGTGAACTTGCATGTATACACAGCTTGGTCAATGGTAAACCTGCGTATACCTCTCTTTTCTTCATTCTGTAATTCTTTGTTGTTTACCTGGTTCCTGGAAGCTGCCCTGCATTTCATCACATCGGTAAACACTACTGTCATGCATTCTGTCACATCTGATATCTCTTTTGTAGATTCATCTAGTTACCATATACAAGTGAGTTGTTCTGCTACAAGCGGGTTGCCATCAAGATCCAATCTCAACTATGAGAACAAATGCCAAAGTGCTAACAATTGACCTCTTAAGAGCACTCACCATTATGATTAATATCAATCTACACCCACAAATAGTCAGATGTATCTAGTACTCTTTCCAATGGCAAGAATCACAAAATCAGGGATAATCAAAGCACTTGCTTACCTAAATATTTAGCCAATGAGATAGATGCACATATCCTTAACCAACACTGATTAACAATTTTGTTCACCAATCAAAGCTTTAGATGCCACAATATGCTTTAAACAAATGGTAAGAAAAAGCAATAGAGCATTTGTCCATCTTCAGCAATTACCCCATCATTCAAAATGATATGCCAAGCAATAATAAGATTGGTAAATGTTCTTAGTCTACTAGATATTGGATTTGATAAGTCCTTTAAAGCTTACGTGCCAATCTTGAAATAAAATTAGGGAGTAATTTTCAATGAGCTCCAATGTCTATTCAGCAAAATGAGCCTAGAGCTTTAGATGTGA
>APFE031122925.1:0-31073 GCA_000404065.3 Pinus taeda
AATGTTGCTCCCGTCAATTCCTTCAGGGTGTAGTTTTCATGGAAATTAAGGGATTCTCCAGTCTTATGGTTCAAAGCACTCTTGTATGCAAGGGTACTATCTAACATTCCCCCCCTAAAAAATTCCAGTTGTCCCAAATTCACTACCAAACATGACTTTAACCCCTCATTTCCCCTAAATATGCTACTGATAACAATATCTTCCAACCATGTAGAGAACAAACCCAATACATGAAAATAACCAGGGTTTTTTAAGCTTACCCCGTTTTTCGCCGTCACATCTGTTGCACCTCCCGCCGAAAGTGTCGTTGTCTCCTGAATCTCATGGAATTCCTTGTCAGGACCCCAAACCCCCTCCTTTGTATCACATTGCATACTGTTAGGGTTCTATAATTTTTATAGGATTGCTTGATTATAACTGATCATTATTATATTTGAGATGTTGTATATAATATTTCATCTTGCAAATTATTTCTAAAGCGATACCAAGTATCAAGATTTAAGGATATTTTTTCATAACAATGTTTGGATCAGATCAGGATGCAGGTGTTTTCATCAGAAAGTGCTCTAAAGAGGCTTTCCAAAGGTATTTCCTAAGCTCAAATCTGATTCCTAGATTAAAAGATAGGCCAAAATGAAGCCTTCACTTCAAAAGCAGATAAAGGTCCGGGGATTATTTCTTCTATATTCATTCATAACTCTAGCCTTATCCCAAATATCCATTTAATTCTCGAAACTCTAGTCTTATATCAAATATCCATTTAATTCCCAAAACTCTAGCCTAATCCCAAAATCCCTTGTATATTCTTATATCCGCACTTTTGTTTGTTATACCTTTGAACTTTATGAAATCCCTTTGAAAATTCCAACTCTAGCTGCATTTCCATTTTTTATGTTACATAAACTCTATTCATTTCCCATAACCGTAGAATACATTACATGGTAATGTATTACAACTTAATACATTACATAAACCCACTACCCCCCTAGGCATAGAATGGGCCCATATTACCGCAACCCGCAATCGACGTGTATCAACTAAAATATAAAACAATGCCCCACACTCCCTCCCTGATTTTGATTTGCGGGATCTCAGAACCAGTGCATCCTGCATTACAATCCCGCATCGCATCCTGCATTATAGTCCTGCATCGCATCTCACAAACAAATCCCGCAAAGGCCTATCCTATAGAGATAAGTCTCGACCCCCCATTGATAAGTCCTATTGATTGCGATTGTCGATAAAGCCCCGTCCCGCCGATGCGATATAATGAAAGCCTATGATCGGATGCGATATCTTATTTGATGGATTTGAAAGGCTTTTTTAGGTTCGTTTAAAGTTATATCATAAGTTTAAATTGTAGTGGGACCATTGGCACTAAACTCCACACTCCTTCTTGCGCCTGATTGCGACACCACTCTAATCCACGACTCTTAAGTGTTTTCTGACCGCCCCACTATAATTCTCTTTCACGATGAGAGGGGGGTCCCAAAAGTGGTTTCCCCCTTGCTACATGTCCTTCCCTTGGCGTTTCATACTCCCCTCCTCTAAAACCACAAACATATTTGACCCCCCTCCGAAAGCGGTTTCCACTGTAACTCGCCTCCCGCTAAAGTTCTGCTCCGCATCCACTTCCTGATTTCCACATCATCCTTTACTTATCGCTCCCCTTCTACCCTTTGATAGCAATATCACATATTGCAACACAATGCCCCCCATTACCACCGGTCCCTCTGTTGATTGTGATTGCGATAACACTCCTGACTCGATGATTGCGATATAAGTCCTGTGCCTATAAGTCCTTTGCTGAAAGCCCTTCCCACTTCTGATTACAACGTGTGATTTCCCTCTAGATGTGATATGTTATGTATTGTGGTTTTGAGAAGTTTCAGGTTCACTTTCTTTGAAAACCAGGGAAAATCAATGTAAAGGCTCCTCTCCTCATTGCGGTTGCGATATAACACAGGTTCGTCCCGAATACGATTGCGATGAAGATCAATGATCGAGATGTGATCGGCCCAGATCATATAGTTTAGATGGACGGTCCTCTTTTTCTTCCCAATGGTCAATAGGGGATTCATGTTTTCATGCCCCCGACCATAGTTTCTTATTGTTTTTTAGATAATTCCTCAACTAATGGCCACGACCTCCATTCACAGAGCACCAGGTCACTCATTCCACCACCGCTTAGAGGATAATCAAGACCTTTTTCAGAACATTACAACAGTGAAAAAAACACGTACAACATTGCATATTCAGCACAACAATTTCAGAACAGAATGAGTAAAACAACAAGACATCAAGACACATTTTCCAACAAGACAAAATTTTTGCATATTTAGAGGCCTAGTCACTACCAGAATGCCCAAAAATCAGTACCAGAACAAAGGCGATTGATATTTTTAGACAGTTTAATCTATTTTCATACCTTTTTGTAATAAAACCTTGAATTTGTTTTAAGATATTTCCTTATATATTGGTATTAAATCTTGATATTTTAAATCAAGATATTTTTGTAAATTAATTATAAATAGTTCATCTTTAAAAGTATCAAAGGGTTGGTTTTTGTACGAAGAACACTATTGTATATTTCTGAAGCATCAACAGACTTATCAGTAATACATAAGCTCTTTCACACAATTCTTGTGTCAAGTTGTTGGTGAAGTGCATCTATCGTCTTATGTGTTTATATTTTTTTGTTTACAACACATATTTGTTTCCATATCTAAATTATTCAATAGATAAGTAAAGGGAAGAATTTGTTTAAATCTATACTCTGCACCCGACTTTGAATAATTTCAATGTTTTCTTCTGATATTTAAATATAAAATTTAGGTAACAATGTTCTATATTTAAAGTGAACCTTAAATCCATTCTTCTTCTCCATTTCATAGACCTTAAAGAATCCATTCAGTTTGGCTACCCTACCCTGTGAGATCTATTTGTAGACACTGCTGTCAATCTGTATTTTATGTAACAGACTCCATAGCCCAATGGTAATATAGTTATCAACCAACCACCCAAATACAAATCAAATCGTAAACTTCATAACTATACTAATATTTAATCTAACAAAATTAAATCTTACAGAGAGATCCCTCTCTGAAGCTGGCAGGGCTAGATCCTAGCTTCCGAAGTTGGTTTGTGGTTACCTTGGTGATTTTATTTTGCAACCTTAGAAAATTAATGAGTGCTAACATTTGGGCAACCATACTGGGGAACAAACATTCCAAATTCCTCTTAAAAGCATATCAAGTTCCATATTTGATCACTGATGGTGGACAATGATCAGACACAAGAAGGTTGTATCATTCACCTCCATGTTCAAGCATCCAAAGCTTCAAATTTTTCAGGGTGACTCCATTTTTAAAGAATCCAGATTTGCATGAAAACTCATGGCAACTCCACAGTCTGCATATTGATCAAATTTTTTGCTAAGAAACATGACAGGGTATGTGGTAAACCCTAAATATGGTGAAGTTTTAAAATAATTCAGGGATATGTTAACAAATTTTCAAATTGATGAAGCTTTTTCAACGACTGTGTTTCATTGTTTGAAAACGAGAAAAAATTCTCCTGAAGGTAAAATTTGTTTTCTTGAGTTAATTGTTGAAATATTTAGGAAGTGTATTGAACTTTTGGATTTTCAAATTCGGTCATATAGTTTCCAAGATCCTAAACAATTTTTAGAAAATATTCATTCTCCAAAACAAGAGGAGATTGTATTGCCTTTTGATTTGCAAATTGATGAGATTCGTGTTTTCGAGCATAACACTGAAACGAAACAGTGGGAATTAGGGATTAACCTTGAGAATACAACTGATGAAAGCTTCCATTCTCAATCAGTCAATCAAGGCCTGCAATGAAAACTAATCAATCATGCCTTTATTGATCGTACAACAAACTACATGGAGGTTCTTTTCATCTCAAGTGTTCAATAATATTTTCATGATCAGATCCAATAGCAGTTTCCATTGCATTCTATAGCTTTGATTTTATGGAAAAAAAATCAAGTTGTCCTTTTGATTAGACTAACAAGCAATCAAGTAATCCACTTATTTCAGCAACTACTTGATTGCCTTTATTGGCATTTTTGTATTATTTGATTCAACCTGATTTCCAGCGGTATAGAGTAGGTAGCAGTGTGCAAATAAGCTCAACACTCTGGGCATCTTTTACAAGCATTATTTTCAATTTCAGTTTCAAATTGCAGTACAATTTTCATTTCAGTGTGCATAATGGTTTTGGTTTTAGTTTAACAGTTTCAGTGACAGATATTTTATGGCATAACAGGTTGCAGATTTGGGATCAACCCAATGGATCATGCTACTATTCTACGGTGTTCTTGACACTTCACTAGGAAGTGCCATCCCTAGTTGGAGCCATTGTTAGGGTCCTATAATTTTTATAGGATTGCTTGATTATAGCTTATCATTATTATGTTTGAGATGTTGTAAATAATATTTCATCTTGTAAATTATTTCCAAAGCCACACCGAATATCAAGATTTAAAGAGATTTTTGCATAACAATATTTGGATCAGATCAGGATGCAGGTGCTTTCATCAGAAATTGCTCAGAAGCAGATTTCCAATGGTATGTCCTAAGATCAAACCTGATTCCTGGATTAAAAAATAGGCCAGAACGAAGTTTTCACTTCCAAAGCAGATAAAGGCCCCAGGACTGTTTCTTCTCTATTCATTCATAACTCTAGCCTTATCCAAAATATCCATTTAATTCCCGAAACTCTAGCCTTATCCGAAATATCCATTTAATTCCCGAAACTCTAGCCTAATCCCAAAATATCTTGTATATTCTTATATCCACACTTTTATTTGTTATACCTTGGAATTTTATGAAATCCCTTTGAAAATTCCAACTCTAGTTGCATTTCCACTTTTTATGATACATAAAATCTAATTGTTTCCCATATCCTCATAATACATTACATGGTAATGTATTACAACTTAATACATTACATAAACCCACTACCCCCCAAGGCATAGATTGAGCCAGTGTTACCACAACCTGCAATCGATGTGTATCACCTGAAATATAAAACAATGGCCCACACTCCCTCCCTGATTGCAATTTGTGGGATCCCGCAACCAGTCCATCCCACATTACAATCCCACATCGTATCCCACATTATAGTCCCACATCGCATCCTACATCACATATCGCAAACAAATCCCGCAAAGGCATATCCCATAGAGATAAGTTTTGATCCCCCATTGATAAGTCCCACCGATAAACTCTGCTAATTGCGATCGTCGATAAAGCCCCGTCTCGGCGATGCAATATAATGAAAGTCTATGGCCGGATGCGATATTTTATTTGATGGATTTGAAAGGTTTTTTCAGGTCCGTTTAAAGTTATATCCTAAGTTTAAAGTGTTGTGGGACTGCCAACGCTAAACTCCACACTCCTTCCTGCGCCTGATTGTGACCCCGCTCTAATCCATGGCTCTTAAGTGTTTTTGGACCCCCCCACTATAATTCTCTTTAATGGCGAAAGGGGGTACGAATAGCGGTATCCCCCTTGCTACGTGTCCACTTGGCATTTCGGACTCCCCTCCTCTAAAACCACAAACAAATTTGACACCCCTTCGAAAGCGGTTTCCATCGTAACTCACCTCCCACTAAAGTTCCGCTCCACATCCACTCCCTCATTACCACGTCATCCTATACTTATCGCTCCCCTTATACCCACTGATAGCGATATCACATATAGCAATGCCCACCTTTATTGCCCCCCATTACCACTGGTCCCTCCACCGATTGCAGTTGATATAACACTCCCGAATCGACGATTGCGATATAAGTCCTGCCACCTATAAGTCCTCTACCGAAACCCCTTCCCACTTCCGATTACGATGTGTGATTTCCCTCCGAACACAATATGTTATGTATTGCGGTTTTGAGAAGTTTCAGGTCCACTTTCTTTGAAGAACAGGGAAAATCAGTGTATGATTTCAATGAAGAGCACTAATGTAAGCCTAGAAGGGCTATGTTAGTAAAAACGAAAAGAAACATGCCCCTCTTCCTCAATAAGCCTACCAAGAAGAATAGGTACATAAGCAATGGAAGACATTATCAAAAGGGAAGTCCTCTTACTCCATAGATGTGTCACAAGGTTCATCGAACTTTAACCTTGAGGTTTGAATTTTGGCAAACCTTATTTTTTTTTGAGATTTGGCAAACCTCATCGAACCTCATAGACATTGACTAAGCCCATGGATCAAAACTCATAACTTCATGTCACAACTCAAGCTTGTAATTTATCCTTGCAGTTTCCATGTTCGTGATAGCATTTTTGATGTTTTCTAATGTTGATTTCTTACTATTTTATCCTATAATATATATATATAATATATATAAAATATATATATATATATATTATAATATACACGAACCTCATCCGAACCTAATAAAAATATAATATATATATATATAGACATAGACGAACCTAATAAAAAAATTTGAACTCAAACCGAACATAATCATTGCCAAACCCAAACTCGAACCCGAACCATGTGACATTGCTCCATAGAACTTGGTGATAATAAAAGCTACCCTGTGACAGCAATTAGATCAACTTAAATTGAGCTGGAAAATGGAGGAAACATTCATCTCAACAATATCTTATTTGTTCTAAGTTTGCACAAAAAAATTCTTTCCATTTCATGCTTAGAAGACAAGGGTGACCGAGTTGCATTCGTTGATGGAATTGTTGTAGCATGGGGTAAAAAATCAAGCATAGAAGATGTTAGAATGATTTGGATTCATGAAGGAAGACTATATATTGATAACTCTCCTCGATCAAGCTTTGGTTCACACTGAAGTTAGCCTATGTGAACTTTGGAATAGAAGATTTAGTCATATCCACTACAAATCTTACCAACTCTAAATACCATAGTAAATGGCATCCCCAAACAGAAAGAAGATCATGAAGGTGTTTGCAAGGGATGTGCATTGGGTAAGAACACTAAGAGACCATTTGGAAACAATGGTTCAAGGTCAAAAGAAATATTAGATCTTATTCATTTTGATGTTTTTGGTCCTATGACTCCAAATTCACTTGAAGGTCATCTATACTATGTCACATTCATAGATGACCATTCAAGGAAAACTTGGATTTACTTAATGAAATCCAAATATGAATTCATCACAAAATTTCAAGAATTAAAAGTTGAAGTAGAGAACCTTACAAAAAGGAGGATCAAGATATTAAGATCCAATAATGGAGGAGAGTATACTTCCAAAGAACTTATAGCCTTCTATAAGGAGTATGTTATTAAGAGGGAGTTGATAGTCCCATATAATCCTGAGAAAAATGGAGTTGCAGAATGAAAGAATTGATCCATTAAAGAAAGTGTGAAAGCAATGCTACATGATCAAGATTTGCCAAAATTCATGTGGGGTGAAGAAACAAAGACAAATGTATACATACAAAATCGAAGTCCCCATAGGTCACTAAATAACTTGACTCCTGAAGAAGTGTTCACTGGGAAGAAATTGAGCATAGATCATCTCCAAGTTTTTGGTTGTCCTATTTATATTAATATACAAAAGGACATTAGAAAGAAGTTGGATCCATCAAACATGAAGGGAACATTTGTCGTCTTCAATAATTATTCAAAGGCCTATAGGATCTACATAAAATAAGGACACAGAATAGAAGTCGGTCGAGATGTGATATTTGACGAAAGTATTGCATTCAAGCAATCAAAAGATCTCCTTATGGACTCTGATGATGAAGAACTTCCAGTATTTGAAGAGGAAGTTGTTAGGGAGGAAAAGAATCAAATCATGAAGATGAAGGTCCCAATAAACATATACAACCTATGTAATCCTCAAGACTAGAAAGAGACCTAATTGGTCGAAATCCACCCTATTAGATGTAGAGGCTCATGGAACAGCTAAAGGCACATTTTAAGAAAGCAAGAAGCCCAAAAGATATTTAGGGTACACAACATATATGACAAAGTTAATAGAAGCAGAGCCATCCACTTTTGAGGAAGTTTTCAATCATCAGGAATGGAAATATTCTATGAACAAAGAATACCAATCGATAATCAAGAATTGGGTATGGGAGATCATACCTAGGCTTGAAGACAAGTTTGTGGTAACTTCCAAGTGGTTGTACAAGATTAAACATGCGGAAGATGGAAGTATTGACAAGTATAAGGCAAGATTTGTGGCTATGGGATTATCTCAACAATAAGGCATCGATTATGAAGAGACATTTGATCCAAGAACAAGGTATACAACTATTCGATCATGGTCTCTTTGGAAGCCTCGATGGGATGGAATATAAATCAAATGGATGTTAAGACTGCATTCCTGAATGGCACAATTGATGATGAAGTCTATATAGAGAAATCCTTGGGATTTGAAGTCAAATATAGAGAGGTATACGTTTGCAAATTGAAGAAGGCATTATATGGCCTTAAATAGGCACCAAGGGCATGGTATGTACAGATGGAGGCATACCTTCAAAGATTGGGCTTCAAAAAACGTTCTACTGATCTGAACCTTTACTTCAAGGTTGTAAAGGGTGAACACGTAATCATTCTTTTGTATGTGGATGCTATTCTCTTGACAGGAGTGTAAGGTTGAATTGAAGAATGCAAGACGCAACTAGCAACATAATTCAATATAAAAGATCTTGGAATGATGCACTATTATTTGGGACTAGAAGTCTAGCAGGGCCCTGATGAAATCTATATAGGTCAAGGGAAGTATGTGATTGAGATGTTGAAAAGGTTTGACATGATGGATTTCCAACCAATGACAACCTCGATGATCACAAACTTGAGAAGACTAAGGAGTTCCAAATCTAGCCCAATGGATCCAACCAGGTATAGACATTTGATTGGCTCACTAATGTACTTAGTGAATACTCAACCAAACATATGTTTTGCAGTGAATTTTCTCAGTTAGTTCCAAGTGGATCCGAAGCATGATCATTGGATAATAGCCAAGCACATGCTGAGATATCTGCAAGGAACAATTCATTACTTCCTGAAACATGATAAGAGGAATGATGTCCACTTGATTGGATATACAGATTCCGACTGGGGAGGAAGTGAGCATGATGGAAAGAGCACTACAGGAGGATGTTTTAGTTTGGGATCCTCCATGATCTCATGGATGAGCAAAAAGAAAGACACAGTTTCTTTGAGTAGTGTTCAGGTTGAATATATTTCAGCCTGTGAAGTAAGAAGAGAAACTGTCTGGTTGAGGAAACTGTTGTCTGACTTATTCGAAAGACCAATGAACCTTACAATGATACATTATGATAACACCAGTTGTATAAGATTATATGAAGACCCAATGTTTCATGGAAAGAAAAAACATCTAAACAATAATTATCACTACATTCAGAAGCTAGTACAAGATGGTGTGTTGCAACTACAATATATATCTACAGATGAGCAGGTAGTTGACATATTGAAAAAATATCTTTCTAATAAATGTATTTAGTATTTAAGAGACAAACTTGGTTTGATTGATATATCCTCCCTAGTTGAGAGGGAGAGATAGGTACATCATTCTTGTCTTTGTTAGAAAATCAAGGATATTCAATTAGGGTTTGATTCTTCTTTCTTGATAATTACTTGTGAGAGTGTTGGCTTCTTTTACTTCTTTATTATCTTATATTTCATCAATACATTACCATATTATGTGCATATAAATATCACAAAACAAAAGATACAGGATATAGGCACATGCCAAGGCAAAACACCCCTCGAGGGGGAACCCCAATCAAGATAATTCTTCCTTTCAATAGTATTCTTCGAGACTCTTTACCCTAGACCAAGACCATACTTTCACTCCACACCATGTCAGCCTCCAGATCTTCAACTCCTTCCAGCAAGTTCGACTAGGCAACAGCTTCCGGAAACATGCAACTTCCGACAACAGCGAAATCTTAGGAGGCTTCGATCTCCCAACCCAAACCACGAAACAAAGAGAGAGAGAGAGGCACCAAAAGTTTGATTTTCTTCTTCTCTAAAGACTTCCCCAAAACCACACTTCTTTCCACCTCCCAGAAACAAACTTCACACTTCTCCAGCTCTTCTTGAGATATCAAACTTGATTGAGAATGAATTCTCCAAATGACTTCGACCTCTTTGTATATATAGGATTCTTGTGGATCGAATGAGGGTCCTTAGGCCAACATGATGTGTAGGGTACATAATTAATATTTGACTTGATACAAAACATTTTTACATGATTTGAAAGCCCAAGAAGGGTCTCTTCGAATGTACAATGACTCCTTAAACTCAATATTAATCCTAGGAGTCCCCAATGGGGACTTTGAATAATATAATGATGGCCCAAGCATGAAACCCATGCTTTAATAAGTAATTGTTAGAATAATAAAAATTATTTTCTTTATTCTTTTGACAAGTACATTATTCAAGAACAAACATAGTTACATTTTCTAACACTCCCTCTTAACTAGGGAGGTATTAATAATGTACATATATAATGGAAGATCTCAAACTATATGAAAACATGAAGATCTATCGAACCAGTCACTCAACAATTTAGGTATCACAATGCCATGGACTAGATTCCTGATGAGGGCAATCTATCCAAGTAGGACTAAGGTGCACTCAATATTTCAACCCCTTTAGGTACCATCAGGCTTACTTGCTAACAACCAACCCAAACATACATGTGTGTATCCAAAACACAGCTCAGTAACCAACATCGCCTTTTCAACTTTAAGATCCAGATATCAACACAAAATGCCGACTTGATGTCTCCCAGGAAATGCTTCACTCACAAAGCCTCAACAAATCTCTTCAATTTCCTTATCATCAATACAATCACCATTATCTACCAAACCTAGCAGGTCCCTTAGATATTCGAACTTAATATTAGTAAGAGCCTTTGTCATTATGTCTGCTACCTGCTTATCTGTCGAAACATACTCTAAGTTCATGATCCCATCAAGCACCAATTTCCTAATAAAGTGGAACTTATTATTAACATGTTTCGTCCTTGAATGAAACAAGAGATATCTAGACATGTTGATACAACTTTGATTGTCACAATTAATCACAGTAGGACCCAGAGACTTCACATGCAACCACATATTCTACCTTGACACTACAATGCAACGGGATCTTGCTTCCTGCTCATCCATGATATCATAGTGTCTTCCAGAATAAAGCATCCTCCAATAGTGCTCCTTCCATCGGTCTCACTGCCACCCCAATCAGAGTCTGTGAAACCAATTAGCGTGACTTCCTTACTATCATACTTTAGGCAGTGATTGATAATGCCATGAAAATAACTCAATATATGTTTGGAATCTATCCAATGATCATGACGAGGCTCCAACTGAAACTAACTAAGAATGTTAACTACAAAACATATATCTAACCTAGTATTCACTAGATACATTAGGGAACCCACCAACTGTCGATATGAGGTAAGATCCATGAGACTAGAGTTAGAGATCCTCAACTTCTTGAGATTGGTGATCACAGGAGTAGTCATTAGTTTGGAATCCATCATCCCAAATTTCTGCAATAACTTGATGATGTATTTTCCTTGCCCCAAATATATCTCCCCAGGTCTCTGCCAACCCAAGTAATTTGGATTTGGTCCCTTCTCATTCTCCTATTGATGTAGAAAGTGCCTCGATTTATGCTCTTTTACCTCCACCAAACCCTGTCAAGATGCCTAGAATTATAAGAGAAGAACATATCAGAGGTGACATTCCATGGGCTTACTTTGATGGTACATCCGATCCACAGGGGAATTGTGGCTCAAGTCTTGTCATTTATAAAAACAATCAAAAAAGTTGGAAAGCTTCGGTGGGCCTTGGCTCGAGATCAAATAATTTTGCTAAACTACAATCTCTGAAACTTTTACTATGTTACCTTATTCATATGAGGATGGGATTGATACAAATATTTAGAGATTCACATAATGTTATTAAATGGTTTAACGAAGAACAAAGATGTCAAAATTATATTTTGATTCCATTACTTGAAGAAATATTATATTTGAAACATCATTTTGATTTCATAATTCTCTGTCACATTTACAGGGAGCGGAACACTCAAGAAAACCTCCTTTATAAGGAGGGTCTGCAATAGGATATGGGCTCCTGGTGCATAACAGAGGTTGATGAAGACAGGATTCGTGTGTTGGATCAACAGCCTTATATCTCTTGATGGAATGGGATGTTCATCAAAGAGTTTTTTTGTTTCAGTTATGTCAATTTTTGTTTTGATACTACTGATTTAAAAATGACAAACTCTACATGATGTTACATGACTTGTCTTTTTGTATATTTTGAACAATGTCTGGTTACCAAAGGGTCGTTTTCCTCACTAATGGGGAGGCCCAAGATCTGGTTCTGGCTCTTTTTGACTTTTTGGGTTTGAGTAGTTTTAAAACTCTATGATCAGCCCAGAGATGGATTACTATATGTTTTGTTGATGGACATACAATATTTTGAATGCTTAATTGCATCTACAAATGTAACTTTTTATTGCCTTAATAGAAAGTTCAATTTTTTCCTTGGAAAATAAACACAGCGATAAACTTCATGAAAAGATGATATAGGGTAAAGAAGCCAACATCTATTGAATGAACAACCACTTAATATATTGGAATTCAAATCTAATATCAAATGAAGTGAATTGGGTTTAGAACCACACTTTAACCTTCTCTTCAAGCAAAGAGTAGATAACTATGATGAGCCAAAAAATCCCTTTATACAGAGATATGGTAGCCTGACATACATATGAGTTTAGTGAGAAAATAAGAAGATGCAAACTCCAATTTGTCATCGTGCTTTCCTGCAAAAAACAGAGTAAGCCTTAAGGAGTTTTCCTCTTGAAATTCTACCTTGCAAATGAGAGTAGTCCTCTTCTTATTGCTTCTCCCCTTACACAAATTTACAACACAATATTTTAGAGAATACTCTAGAAGGTTAAAGATCTTTTCCTCCAATAAATAATAATGAAATATATCATAACATATCTTGGGTCTCCTTGGAGTAGAGCTCTCCTCATTGTAGGTGAATATATCTAGTAAAGAGGCACTAAAATAGCTCTACAACGACATGTGGCCTCTCCTCAAGCTAGATGTTTGCTCAATTTATGCCTCTAGATGCTCCAATCCATGAAAAATGCCATAAACATCATCATAATATTTATTAATTGTGGAGGGATGTGTGTGATAAGAGCCCCTTTCCTTGTTTTATGTGTAAAATGTGAGCTTGGGACCATACTCAAAGTAGGATATTCCTCTTGATAAAAGTTAATTACCCTTGTTCTTCATGCATATGAATGCCTTTCCATAAAATATGCCATAAATCCTCTCAAATTGGAGTGTCCTACAAACATGTGCATTCTTTATCTTATTACCTTGAAATGTGCTTTGGATGCTTTATTGGATGGAGCACTCCTCTTAGCTTCTTATGCTTTGAATAAGCCTTTAATGTCAGATGGCATAGTCTCCATTAATCAAGTAATAAAATATCATAAAATACCTTCATGCATGAAGTGCTTCACTATAAAGCATGCCCTAAAATGCTCAAAAGGTGGGTTGCTCTTCTTCGTGCATCCAATCTCACTAGTCAAATGTGCAAAACAATCCATATTGCCTCCAAATATGTAGATTACATCTCGAGAACCATGAAAACACACCAAAGGCATTCTTAAATGGAGAAACACGCACCATAATATATAGAAAAGTGCCCCAAAAGTGAGATGTTGCCATATGTGCAATAGTGCCCCCAAAATGTGAACTCATTAACAAATTACACCTCCATCCAAACATCCTCCAATACGTGAAAGAAAAGTATCACATGGATATCCATCACTATCTCTCCTATACATGAAAAAAAAATATGATGGTTGAACCAAATTTCTAATGCAATGCTCAAGATTCATACCAAACTCCCATCCTCTAACATAGTGTTACTAAAAGGAATGCCTCCAAAAATGCAAAATAAATCACACATTTTCAGGTGGTAACAAGTAAAAACCCCTTTCGCACCCCTAGTGTTGGGATCGCAAGAAGGTCCAACAAGATCTAAGCCTCCCCATTGAGACCACTCAACCCTCTTACCCACTCCACAAAAAATATTGGGCAAGCTCGATGGATTTGGCAGAGAATAAAGAGGAGGCCATTGAATTATCTAATGTTCAAGACACACATCTAGTTGAAGGGTAAAGTTTTGCAGATATGGAAGAGGGTGGGATGTCATAACCACTTACACCCTATTAGGATCAAACAAACGAAAGGATCAAAGTCTCTAAGAAGTAAAAAGCCAATGTTACCAAAATTGAGATTAAATCCCAATAAAATCGCCAAATCACGAGTTTTTCAATTACACGATTTTATCAGCCGAGTTCTTTTTTTAGTTCTTCGAAATTGAAAAATCATAATAAAATTGTGGCTCAATTAAAAAACTAGCAGGGGTTCGTCTGAGCTGGCGTTAAGTCAAAAAAATTAATGTTCATTTTTATCATTTAGCAATGTTAGCTCACTAAGTCCCCTGTTCGACCTATGAAGAGAAGAGACCAAAATTTAAGCACCGAGAAGGATGAGATTTGTTTATTTTTCTCCATTACTTAATGATTTATCTCCAGCAGTCGCGGATTTGCAAGTAGGCGCCAAAATTTCTCATGTTTTTTTTAGTTTGAACAAGGGATCAAGGTTTCAAATGAGTGTTGGGTTGAATTTATATGTGTCCAACCCACACAAAGTTGCAAACCGTGAATATTCAATATATTAAAACCCACAACGTTAGGTGTTTTCCTATGAGGGTTTTAATGTTGGGTGTTTTCCTTCAATTGATAGCCCAATCCACTGATTCAACCCTTCAAGCCATGCATCCCATGAATATATCAGTCTGTTTGAGCATGGCAACATGCATACATATGGGTTTTTTTAACTTTTTAATGAACACTTTTTAATTTTTTCATGTGATGGATAGCTTTTAATTTTTTTCAAATTTTGCTTTTGTGCACTAGATTCAACTTCAAACAAAATGTTGAGACACTTGGACCATATTTGGGAATATGGTGAGCTTGATGTTGTACTCGAGGGGTGCGAGGGGGGATCTATAGACAATATTTGAGTTGCAAGTTGTGTGGCAAGAATTTGTAAGAGGCATCAACTGATTGAAATGTCATTTGGGGCAAATTTTAGGACAAAATATGGAACTTTTCCCATCGACAACTCCAAAAATCATTCGTAAGGCCTTTAAATCACTACAAGATAAAGATGACGCCAAAGATAATAGTGGCGGCAATGAGAAACCAAATTGCAAGGGGGGGTGTGGGGGCAAGTGATAGTGCTTCTTCAGTGTCACCTTCCACATCCACATTGCCAACCCCTCAGTTGTCTCATCTTCTTTTGTTCCAAGATCCACACCTGGTGCATAACCTATCATCAAATCAACACTTAAAACAAAGGAAAAAGAAGAAGCTAACAAGTTGGTGTGTAGGTGTCTTCTATGGAGTGTTCCTTTTAGCATTGCCAAGACCAATCTATTCTACTAACCTATGTTTGATGTATTTGCATTGTCGGCCCAAGGTATAAAGCCCCTTCCTATGAGGAGTTGAGAGCGTTTATTCTTCAAAATGAAAAGGTCGAATGCACTACTAGATTGAAGCAGTTTAGGGCATCATGGAAACACACTAAATGTATTGTGATGTCAGGTGGTTGGACTTATCAAAACGGTAGGACCCCTTCACTTCTTGGTTAGTTGTCCCAAAGGGACAATGTTTTGAAGTTTGTTGATGCATATGTACAATTAAAGATGCAAATTTATTATGTGAGTTGTTGAACAACTTCATTTAGGAGGTAGGACCACATAATGGTGTCCAAGTCATAACAGACAATGCTACAAATTATGTTGTTTTTGGCTGGTTGCTTATGTCGAGGTATCCTAACTTGTTTTGGACACCTTATGTTGCACATTGCATTGACTTGATCCCGGAGAATATAGGGAAGATTCCTTTTGTGAGGGATATTGTTGAATCATCTAAGAGCATAACAAAATTTATATATAATCATGCATTTGTGCTTAGCTTGGTGAGAAGATTCAACAACAACAAAGACTTAGTGCATCCTACCATTACGCAATGTCCACTAGTTTTATATCTCTTCAATCACTATTGAATTGTATGTGGAATGTGAAAACCATGCTTCTTTAATAGAATGGTGTGCTTTATCTTTTCGCTGCAAATCGAAGAAAGTGTCCATATGCAGGGTAGTTTCATCACGATAGCATTTGGGCAGAAGTGGAGAAGGTGTGTGCTATTTAGGAACCTTCGGTACGCGTTCTTCAATTGGTTGATGGAGATAAACTCACAATGGGATACTTGTATGAGGCCATGAATAGGGCCAAAGAAGCTAATTCATACCTATTATGAGAATAAGAGGGAAGAGGTGTTTGAGAAACAACAATTGTTATGGAGAGTGATTGATGAGCAATGGAACAATACCCTCCATCACCACATTCATGTTGCAGTGATCTACCTCGACCCCACATTTTCTTAATCATGTGGTTTCAGATTCGATGCCAAGGTGATGAATGGATTCTTCCCCTATGTTGAGAAGATGGTGTCATCCAAAGAAAAACGTGAAGAGAATTCTAAGGAAATGGATCTATATAGGATGGCAGGTGGCACGTTTGGTTTTCGCATAGACATTAAGAATAGGAAAACCAAAATGTTAGGTAAGCTTCAATTTGTTTCAATTTTCAAATTTCATTGTCTTTTCATATTTTGCTTCAAGTTCCAAATTTCAGTGTTTTTTTAATTTCTTATGTTTATGTTATTTGTTTTAACTTGTAGATGCTTGGTGGACAAGCTATGGTGGAAAAGTACCCCATCTCCAAAAACTTGTCATTCGAGTGCTCATACAAACATGTATTTCATCCATATGTGAGCGCAACTGGCGTGTATCTGACAAAATACACACCAAGAAGCAACAAACCAAAAAAAATCAAATTAAATTTTTGAATTGATTATAAATTATAATTTATTATTTTTTGTATATAAATTTTCTAGTTACTAATTTGTAATTTGACCCTGATACCGATTGGAGTCCCAACACCTTAACAACATGGTCTACATCTACTACAACCTTCAATTGTGGATGAGACAACTTCATAAAACCCTTAACATGAAAGTCATATCATTGGATCATATTAACACCACAATTGCATGGAGAGTTGACACTGGGAGGCTTGTCATGGAATTGGTCCCTCACTGGTTAGAGGTGGAAGCATCAAAGGAAGTAGCTGCCGCAAAAGAGACAAAGGTAGAGGAGGAGGAGGAGTTGGATCAGGAGGAGGTGATATCAACTAGCATGGGTAGTATTAGAGGATAGAAGCAGCCTTCTGTTTTTGCTTCTAGAGGATGTCAAAGTCCATTTCTAGCCTCAGGGGCAGCGCCTTTTTCCTTAGAGGAAAATCCATTCCCTATTCCCATAAAATGAGCAGAGGAACTCAGTCTCACTAGTTTATGGCATGTAGATGAATACATTTATTATATATTTTGTTGATATTTTGACTCTTGAGGCCAAATCAAAACTAGGGATTTAGGACATGATTCACTGTTGATACATGATGTAACACTAGACTTCTTATACATTTTATATATTAGTTTTCTTTTCATATTTATGTGGCAATGCATATATATATATAATGTTGCCATATTTTTGCGATTTTTTCGATTTTCTCCAAACTCTTAAATGAATTTTTCAATTTCCCTTGCTAATTTTCCCAAACCAACCCAACAGTCAAAAACCTACATGACCAGAAACTGACATCGGAATATATTTTAGTTGTGTATTGCTTCTGCATAAAGTGGCATTCTCAATTTATCGGAATCTACTCTTGTAAATAGGTTTTGAAAGAATCTCTAGCAGAAAAATAAGGACCACAGCTTGGGACTGGGAGATTCCCTCAGTTTCCCCTCCCCCACTGTTCTTTGTAATTTTCACCGAACAGGTATACAATCTAGCCGTTAATAATAATAATAAAAAAAAATATAACTCCTTTCTGGAAAGTTAAATTCACAAGTGGTGAGTGAAACCTGCAGATACTCACAGGACAAGGTCTTCATGGGTTAACCACATCCCTGGAAACTGCTCAAGAGGGAAAAAAACAATTCGCTTTTTGAAGTATTACTGTTGCTGATTTTCCACCAAATTGTTGCAATGACTAAATGAAACCCTTACACTCCAACCTCACAAAGTTGTTCAATCAACCGAGTATTTTTTAACATAATTGTGAACTCCTACCTAACTGATTTCCAACATGTGTAACATGATCAATTCCCATCACTTTAGAAAATAATTATTTGAGAGGACTGGACTAGTCACACGCAGAAGCTGTCCACATAAATCGTCCTCAATTTTCTGCTAAATGGTTTTAAGGATGCCGTTCAAGCGAAGCTCAATAAACATGGTGCCCTGACAGACTACGTTGCCTAATGACCAGATATACAGCACTAACAATTCAGTCCAGCCCAAGCAATGATGGCCAAGAATGATAGTCAAACCAACAATCAACAAAAGCCACAAAGATTCCCTGCAGACCATCCGAGTCTCTTTAAATTCAGTATGTATGAATTTTCCTTTTCCATGCATTTGTTTGGTAATTTGTTTAATCAATTCAATCTACAACTGAAGTCCCTTGGAATGTCGACACTCAGTATCATCTAACAAGGACCCCGGAAATAATAATGAACCCAAATCAACACCAACACGTTGCCCAAAATAGATCAATTCTAATAAGGGCTGTAATAGGACGGTTATTGCAGTTAGCATGTGGCATTTCTGTCCAGCATCATCTGATGGTAATAATTGTACCACTATAACTGACATCACTGCATTCAGGGAAACACGTAAGCAAGTGTATCAATAGAGAAAGAATTAGAACTTGGGGATACAATGATCTATTAATATTTTCATGACCAATTACCAATCATAGTAGCCACCATAACTTCCAGCATCTCTAATTTCTACTGTCATAAGATAGAAAAGCTTATATGTTTATAAACTAGTATACAAAACTGCTATGCATATATTATGCAGCACAAAATAGATCCATGTTACTCTAGGATCTGTTACGCCATGATAGAACTTTGAGGTGCAAAAATCTCAGCATTTAGTAGAATTGGGGTTAACGTGGATATATATATATGTATTCGATTTGGTAAAATTGGGGTTAACATGGACAGATATCTATATCTATATATTGGGGTTAACATGGACATATATCTATATATATTTGATTTAGTAGAATTGGGGTTAATATGGATATACATATATATAATTGATTTTCTTTATCCCTTAAGAGAGTTACATAACAAAATCCTCCTCCCTCCAGGGCGGTAGAACACCATGATTGTCTCAGCACCACCATGAGATAGCATAGGTTCCAAGATAAGGAAAAAAGGGATAGTCATATCTGTCTTAAAAATAAAAAATTAATTGAACGGAGACCATATGGATGATAAAAAACATGCAATGCATCTGCATAGCCAAGATAACAAATAATCAAAACCTAATGCCAATTTATTTATTTTCAACATTTGCATCCCCTCTACTTTGTAAATTGACCCCTATGTCCAAGGGTTTCTGTTTCTGTCTGTTATAAAATGAACGTCCTTTATAGGCATGACGAAGACATGGCTAATATAATGATATGCATAAAACTGACATGTTATTCCTTTGACTTTTGAATTGTCTAATAAGAAAATGACGTCAATCTTACAATGTGTGCAGAGATTAACCAACTAGGTTACATTTGAAAAGCAAATTAAGCAGTAAGCAATAACATAACTAAATCTCAACTTCTTTTACAGAAAGCTGTAGTGTACTGAAACTATTCACTTTGTAAATTGTCTGAGCTGATGTTTTTCATGTCATTAAACTTATTGGTGTCTCTCATTCTCTCTTAAACAAAGCATGAAATGAAATTAGAACAAACATATGCATGCTTTAATCCACATGACACTTATAAACTTTGTAAGTGCATCAAAAAAGTAATAGCTTGAGAAGTCAAATTCGATATAGCATTCATTTGATTCTTTCGAAGATGTATGCAAGAATCAGATTTATTTAATTTACTTGACCGCTGCACTTCTGTTTAACTTCTTGAAGCTTACTTCTGTTAAACTTCTTGAGACTCCATACTCTATCAGACGATATGTGATGGCTTATAATCAATAACAAGGATTTTTTCAAATGCTGGCAGTAGCTCATTTGCATATTCTACATGAGCAGGGTGGGAAAGATAGGCATCCCGCCCTTCTGGATTGTCAAAGGTAGATTCAAAAACATGGGTGAAACCTCCTTGTAAATTTTCCACGCTGACATCCTCTCCCCTGCAGAAAAGAACTAAATGTAAATGCCATTGGTATCTACTAAAATGAAGCACTAAACTTCCATGCGTAGAATTGTTTAATTCACTTCCAGGAGAACTATAAACAGAAGCAAAGTGGATCCTATTTTGACAAAGTAAAAGAAAATCAACCAAGCCCTAAAGGTTTGTTGCCGAGAGGAACTCTTTATCACCCTAAGATTAACGGCCAGCCAGAGAGAGCCAGTTTATTGTTCAAAAGCATCAATAGTACTATTCAATTCATATAAGCTCATATATATAAAGAGAGAGAGAGAAAGGTTTCCGCCAACATTGTTGGGTATTTGGCTAGTTCTACCCCGGCAGGTGCCCAATTTGAATCCCCAGGTGATGCGCACTAATGCAAGCCAATGGGCAATGTGCCAAACGTGAAAAAATGATGCCTCTGATTGAGCATAACCTAATAGAAATAAGAACAAAAACAATTTCTATTGTTGTATTCCAGTACTAAATATTACATAAAAACAATGGAAATCCACAATGAGTAGCTATCCACTACCGGTCTATATTACACCAAGTTTCAGAGAGGGGAACAGGGAAGGAGTTTCTTGGGCATACAAATTTATAATGTGCCAACGAAAAAAAAACATGCCCATGATTGAACATCCTCTACTAGAAATAAGAACAAAACAATTTCTATTATTATATAAAAAATTAAAACAATGAAAATCCGCCAAGTAGCTATCCACTTTCAATCTATATTCACACCAAGTTCCAGACAAGTATGAAAGGTAATGAAAGTCTGGTCCAGCTGGAGAAACCCCCTATATTTCAGGGGTCAGCACCCCATAACATACTAAAAGAAAATGAAGAACACGTTCATAAAAGTTGAAAGATAGATTAATATAGAACAAAGATACACATTAGCATCTAATTATATAATTGTTAAACCCTGAAATTTATTTTTCATTTGTAAGCATAGTGAAAATAATATGATACATACCAGAATATAATCACAATCCTGGACATTGAAGCTCAATGTGTTAGGGTTCAAGAGAAATCAATATAACAATCAAGAAATACACATTTAAACCATGTACACCATGATTATCTGGAAAACCCCAATTGGGGAAAAACCAAGCAACAATAGATCTATTATTGTCCTTGGCTAAAACACAGCCAAGCTGGCTCATTGGTTGAGCTTTCACCGCTCAACCATGCCTACCTACAATGGAGAATACACAAGCCTTTTAAGGGCTTCAACTACATGTAATACCATGAGCTCGATACCATGAGTCACCAATACTAGGTGCCCAAAACCACAACTGTTAACCATCACTGTTGACATAACCTCAACTCCACCATAGGGTCAAGTTTATCTAACACAATGGAGGGAGCTTGTCACACTGGTTATGGGGCAGGAGGTTGAGGCCCCAGTACAACCTCACATCAATGAGGACATTTGGAATTTCATACAGTTAATATTAAGGAATCAAGGATTACCAATGATGATGAATCATGCCAGCAAGCAGAAGTTGGAGGCTCAAGTACAAGCTCACATCAAGGTGGATGTTTGGAACCTCAAACGAACTGACAAGAAGGAATTAAGGACAATCAATGATGGTGAATCATGTCATCAGCCCCCAAATGCCTCAAATTAATAACCACGGTAGATCGTAAAACCCCTGAAAATGCATGGTTTTTCACATTTTCAATGGCATTTTTCTCTCACCAACACAACAGGAACCCATAGGAGCTCAATGATTGAGCTAAGAGGCTCATTCTACAGTACAATATGAGGGAGATGTGTAATTCCGTCCATGCTCAACCTCGAGTTGACACGTCTCTTTTTAAAAAGAAATCTTTAAATAAAAAAAATGTCGCCTTTAATAAGAAAAAACAAAAATTAGACAAGAGTAGTTAAAAGTAAAAAAAGTTCAACTAGAAAGATATATCATATATGTAATCCATGTAATTCTTAGCATCAAATTAATATGTAGTATTTAAAAAATATTATTAATAATAAAAAATTCAATGTGAATAATACATAAAATATGTTAATAGGAGGGTTAATTAATATTGGATTATATTTAAAAATATATTAATAACAGAAAATTCATTTTAAAGTGGAAGACATAGTCCATAAATAAAATATTTCAAGTAAAATATTTAAAATGTGTATGTATTATATCGATTAAAGAACTATATAACATATAAAAATATTGCAAATATTTTTTAATGTTTAACATTTTAAGTAATCTCACAATTTTAACATTGTGGCTCTTATATATATATATATATATATATATATATATATATATAATATATTTTGGTCAATTTCGTTTCAAATCGAGGAAAAATGTGTTCAAATTGCAAGTTTAAGTTGTGTAGTGTACACAATCCAAGTTTCCAAGTAAATTTTGAAGGCATTGAATCCATTTTATAAATTCAAAAATATAATTTAAACCAATGATGACAATATCGGAAATATCGCGATATTTCCGGCTGGGCCACAGCTAGAAAAGGGAATTTTGCCTTTTTTTTTCCTCATTTCGGTTTCTGAGTGTTGGAGAAGGAAGGGGAAGAGCTTTGTGGTGGTTGTCAAGGAGGGATTGAGAATCAAACGACCATTGTCACCACCAGCTAAGAATTTTTTATGGATTTGTTGAAGACTTGAAAAATTGGGTCTCCAACAAGGGGGTAACCACCCCGTCTAGACCTTAATGTAGCTCCTTTTCCGTTTGGAATAATGGCTCCTACTAGGGATGATGGGACCAGTTTCCCAATCTGTTTAGGATGTGTGTGTGCTAGTAGGATGATGTTTTTCTTTTGGGGTTTTAATGGGGTAAATGCTTATTCTAAATCTAATCTATCTTCTAACTAACATATGCAATCTATTATAATGAAAGAAAACATCTAACTTTAAACTATCTCAGGAGTAACGTTTACTTACGCAATCTAAAATAATTTCTACAAGCGATTGATAATTAATATCATTCAACCACCATAAGAAAAGAATCCATTTAAAAATGATTGTTTCTTATAAAAAGTTAGTCAAAACAAATATGAGAAATATATCGCATAAGAGTTATTTACATATTCAGCATAAAAAGCAAGTTATCACCATACAGAAGTGCAATAATGACAACTAAACATTCAAACTTTCATATATAAATAACTGAAAATGATTTATTGCTAACACATAAGTAAAAAGTATTAGGAGATAAAAATACCATTTGTAATAAGTTCTACTCATGAACTGTGGAAATATAGATCTATCTTCAAATCACTTAACATCCACTAAGAGTACAAAAATGCATTTCAGTAGCAGATATGAAACTCATATAAAAATAAATCTTGTTCCATTCATTTTATCAAAACCTCCTCAATGGGGGGCAAAATGCACGTTCTGAAGAATTGTTTTTGATAAACTCTGGACCCCTCTCTAAATGCATGAGAGGGGTTTAAATACTACTCTATGAAATATAAAAATAAATATTAGAAAAATAGATGAGGAGGTTTAAATGACCTGCCTCATTTTAAGCAAAAATAAACTAAAACTAAACTAAATTGTATCTATGATAAATCTTGCATCTAATCCTTTAGATCGCAAATATCCAACATCGGTTTCAAGAGCGTCGGTTGGCCAACTTCAACTTTTAATTGTCCTGCAAATACGTCATTGGCAAGAGCTAGCACTATCTTCTCGGCAAAAGTTATGAGGCACTTCAGGGTGATCCATTGGTTATGTGGTTTTACCAATTACTGCCAGTATGTTTCCTAGTTTAACTTGTTTACTTGTTTAATCGTCTTTGCCCTTTCCTTTGTTGTTTGTTTCCACATTTTTTGACGCTGTTGTGCCTTTGGAAGGAAGCCCAAAGTGGTCTCTGCTACCAAATTAGCCTTGTGCAGATTTTCATTTATGCACTCAATGACACTGTTCGCTATTGCCGCTGCGTCTTCCATCCCCTATTCCGCTTCCTTTCGCCGAGAATCCCATTTCGCAAATAAAATCTCTTTGTGCGATTCGTCAATTCTAGGCATGTCTGCTCTTTTCCCCTCTTCGGATCACCGCCAGTTCAAGAAGTTTGAGACCTTCTTAAAAATTGAATCATAATCACATCGTAATTCTATGACTTGATTTGTAATATTATTGCTCATTTCGCAATGGGAATTCCATTGCGAGATCTTCTGGCAGAGTAGTTCTTTCTGTTGCAGGAGCTAGGAATTGAGAACAAGTGCTTCTGTGATAAACTCCCCAATTTTTGGATCGTCCTTGTGCAGTTCTATCATACCCTGTATCTGTTCTTCTTTACTAACCAAACTGCTTTGATGTGCCAATTGCATTTGCTGGAAGTCTTGTTGGAGTTTTATCAACTGTGTTCTTACTTCTTGATTGATGCTAATTTACTGTAGTTGTTGTTCCAAAAACAAAATCCTATCCTCTTTCTCTTTAAATAGAAATTGAACCTCTGTTGCTTTATCAATAGTTGTCGAAGCGTACGCCTCCCGAGCACGGCGTCCAGCTTTCTTTTCTTTATTTGCCTTCTGACGACAGCCTTATGTTGAGGGCTATAAAATACGTCTAGAGGAGGAATTTCCTCTATCCTTAATACAATCTCAAACGAGGGAGTAACAGAAATGTGCTCCGTTTCTTGAGTATTGATAGCCCTTTCTATCACCATTTCTGTGGTTGTCTCTTTTGGATTTGTCAGTGGCTCTAGGTTTGTTCTTCTATGCTCAATATCTTATTAAAATTTTCTCATTCCCCTTCTAGATCAATTACGAGAGGCTTTATTGGCTTTGTAAGAGGAGTGGGAACTTTAGCTTGTTTTGGGGACAAATCCTGTTGATCAGGTTTTTATGTAGATTAAGTTGTGTCTTTTATTGACTCCTCGCTTCTGCTATGTTCACTCTTGGATTGATCACCAAAGTTTTCAGCTGATTCCTTTTCAGAACTTTTTTTAGACTTCTCTTTTGATCCTTCACTTATGTTAACACTGGGAGTAGGCTCTCTTATTGGTTCGCTGAGTAATTGGTCCAATGGGAATTTTAATAACCTCTGCTTTTTGTACTTCTCAAACTTTTGGAGATTTTCTTGGTCAAAAACAATTCGTGTCGTATGCTGAACTTCTCTGAAGGTGTTTTTCTGCAGAAAAACATCATCAAAGGGATCTTCTTCATTGGAAAACACTTTTATTTTAACCATTGTAGTAAAATTACTTACAACACCAAAGGGATCATATTGCCTCCTCGGGAACTTTGGTAGTTGTAAACATAACATATTATCAACTTCTTTGAAAGCATGACTTAAGTCATGCAATGCAAATGCTCTGCATATTACAATAAATTGGAGCCAAATGGCCTTCTTGGAATCTTTAAGTACCTTGCTCATTCCCCCCAGGCCGCAAGTCTGATAGGCTATTTCCCTAGCCATTAATTTGTCGGGGACATAAAAAGGTAGCACATGGGGTGAAGCAATGCTGCCAAACACTCTGATATACGTGAACAATTCTTCCCCAAACCACCTTGCCATGGGGAGAATATTCACTTCAGCCTTTGGGGAAAACCTTGGGGCATCTCGGTTGTAGAGCATTTTATAAATCGGGAGCATAACTCCATGACAAATTTTGAAGAAATGTGGGATGAAATTGTATTCCCACAATACTTTGTGATAAACCTGAATGGGAAGTGGATTTTGTACCATCCACTTCCATCCCATAATAGGAAAATCGGAAACAAAACAAATAGCGTCCATAACATAGGCGCTCAAAAAGAATGGAAGGTAAAACCTTGAAGCAAAGCTTCTTTTAATTCTGTATCCTAAAATTGCAGTGGCTAAATTGTCCGACAGGATTTGGACCTAATCCATTATTGTGGCATTGGTAGCCGCATCCACTAGAGATAACCATTCTAATGGAAACTTGTTGATGTCTGGTTTCCCAAACAGTCTACATAACATTGCAGCGGCAAAATAGTAAGGAGAACAAAAAGAGCCAGTGGCGTACATACCGTTTTTATCCTTCTTCAATCTTTCCTCATTGTTTGACCAGTGCTTTGTGCATTCTTCCAAGTCTTCATTCTAGTTAGCGAGCTTCTCGACAAATTTCTTGTTCTAGCTGGCTTGGGGTTCTAGTAAGTGATACATATGCCTCAAATTGTTTGGAGTAAATGATCCCATGACCTCCTCACTTTTCGTTTTGAACTCTCTTCCAGATATGTATACGTGATCTATAATTCATTTCATCATGTCAATATAGGGGAGTATCTTCGGCCTCGCAACAATGCGGTGTAGAAACGAGCATGCAAGTTCAGTTAGGGATGCTTCAGAAGAGCCGTGTCCATCCACTGTAACTGTAACTTCCATAATTCTTGGGTGTTCGTCCTCCAACAACTGATACATAGCTTCCCAGGTAGATATCCCTGCGTCCCTACTACAGGTAGTGTCTATGAATAATGTGGTCATTTTTGTCTTCTCAAACACTGGAGCCTTGCCTTTCTTCCCCATTTCTTCGTGTATTACACTGCGTTTTTCCTGAAAATTGCAAGCAGAGAGCAAAAATAAAGATGATAGTGAATACAGGAATAATCAATAGAAAGACGAAAATAAGGTGACGGAAGTCTTTAATTCTAAATCATATCAAAAGATATCAACTTGCATCAAATGTTCCTTTACATTGATCCGAATCGTTTTTAATAAATAACCACTAATAAACCGTTATGCTAAACTTTAATGTTCATAACTTTGCATCAAACGCCGGAAAGTACTGTCCTAGAACTCTGAGCCCTTTGATCTGCGAATAAAGTGATTTTGCGATTTGCTTCGCAATATCGCAAAACCCGTTATTGTTAAGAACCATTGTTACATAAGCTGCTGCGATATGCAATTTGCGAGACACTATCGCATTTCGCAATATTTGGTTATGTTACATAAGGTGGCGCCGCGGTATTGGAATTTGCGATGCGATAAGGTTATAGGCTTCGTGATCTCACATTCTCATGGATCGCATTTTTAAGGAGTGGCTTTTATAAAGGATGCCCGTTGTGACCTTTTTGTGATGCGATAATATCTTTCTAAAGCAGGTTTTTTTAGGCTTTCCTTAATGTTCGAGACTTTCCGTTATAAAGTTTTTCTTAGGTCTTATGGTCATGTAGCGCTTTTTATAAGGAAACTCGTAGTTGATGAAGTTTTATGCACTTGGAGTATGAAAAGGTAAATTTCCACATTTTAGCAAGTTCCACTTTAACATCTTGTTTTATTCTAAAAATTAAAAGGCAACATTAAATACTAAGATTTAATTTTTTGGAAAGCTCCCCATTTATTAATATTATTACTAACACCAATAAAAAAAGGGGGGGTTGTTGATAGTCACAACAATTTGAGATTCACTTGGAAGAACCAGTAATCTCTGATGGATTTTTTGAATTTTCTAAAACTTCCAAAATAAAAATGGTTTTGAAAATAAAACTTCATTGTAGAAATACAAGGTAACTAATGCTATTTATTAACAACAATATCTTGTTCTAACTATCTTTATTCTGATTATCTTCTCCCCAGAGTTAGTCATTTTACTTGGAAGAACCAATTATCTGTGATGGATTTTTTGAATTTTCTAAAACTTCCAAAATAAAAATGGTTTGAAAATAAAACTTCATTGTAGAAATATAAGGTAACTAATGCTATTTATTAACAACAATATCTTGTTCTAACTATCTTTATTCTAATTATCTTCTCCCCAGAGTTAGTCATTTTACTCATATCAGTCATTATTTGGTTGTAAAGATGAAAACAAAGACATCTCTTTAGATCAGTTTATGTGTACTCATTTATCGTAGTAGAGCCTCTGCTGCCAGCGGGCGTTTATAGCCTCGACAGGGTTACCTGTTACCCAGCAATGATCCAGTGTCCTACTTGAGAAGCATGCAATTTTTAAAGATAAACCCTCATATACACTTTATTGCTTTTTCTTTTCCTATTTCTCTTTTAATTCTTAAAGAACATTGTCTTGGTTTGGTGGCCAAAATTGACAGTGTCATTCACTTGATTTATAACTTAACTAACAAGCTGGCTCGTGATGAGACCCCTTGTCTTTTGATTGAAACAACCTCAAGCCATTACCGTGTTTTGATATGCAGTATGGCAATGTCAGTTAGTTATAATCTTTATGATCATGATAACTCAGCTCTTGATGAGACCTCTTATTCTTTAAGTTTTAAAGTGCATAGTTGGATTACTCTTTGAATCTCGCAATTTCCTAAAGCGGGAGGAAAGTCATTGGTTCCTTAAGAATTCTTTCGGACGACAATTGTAGAGTTTAAAAATAGCTTTTCTTTAGAGAATCTTTGTTTTGTTATTAGTACCTTTTATGACTAATATGAGGAAAACTTCTTCCTAAGGTTGATTCTAACCAAAACTTGTATAGTTAAAACAAAAGAACAAGTAAAATTTTTAGAATGATAGCACTTGACCCTACGTTTCAAAAAAGGAGATTAATTTTCCTAACCACTTCTACTTATATAAGCGAAAAAATAAAATTGACATGAGACATTATTCTTTTCGTGAAAACCAAAAGTAAATGTTCTCAACCTGTTTTATTAAAAGAAAACTTAACTAAAAACAATAATCTATAGAAAACAGAAGAGATCATCTTCTATGGGAAATATTTCTTTAGGATCTGTCCATTAACAGGTAAAGACTCTCTATTCCCTGCTAAATCTTGTAACATGAAAGTTGATGGACCGATGAGTTCGACAATCTGAAATGGTCCAAACCACATCCGTTGGAATTTAGTATGTTTGCCTTTCTCTTCATGGGCTTTATCCCATTTTGATACTAAGTCTCCAAGTTGAAAATCTTTTCTAGACACCAAACTTGAATCAAAAGAAGCTTTTATTAATTGTTGATGATGCGCATGGGTAATTCTGGCCTTTTCTCGTTCCTCTTCAAGCTTAAGGATCTGCAACTGTCTTAATTGCAAGGATGAGGAAGGGGTTTCTTCAATGTATTGAACTAAGGCTAAAGAAGGAATAGCTAGATTTGTTGGTAGAACAACTTCTTTCCCATAAACTAAATTAAAAGGAGAAGTGCCAATAGAAGTTTTCTGAGTTATTCGATTTGCCCAGAGAGCATACATTAAAGACTTATGCCAGTTCCTATGATTTTGATCAATAGTTCGTTTAATGATTCTAATAAGGTTTTCGCTCGTTGATTCGACCAACCCATTTCCTTGTGGATAATAATTAGCAAAATATTTAAGTTTAAAACCTCTTTTGAGCACAAATTCAGTCATAGCATTACCTGAGAAATATGATGCATTATCAAACATTAAAGCAGAAGGTAAGCCAAACCTAGTGATTATGAATTGATCTATAAATTCAATGACACTCTCAGAGTTGGCTGTTTTGAGTGGGACTGCTTCTACCCATTTGGTAAAGTAGTCTGTAGCTGTAAGGATGTATTTATGATGTTTAGAGGAGTGAGGAACGATCTCACCTATTATATCTAACCCCACTGTTCAAATGGCTAATCGATGTTGACTGACTACAATGGCAACAATGGTTTCTTTTGTCTTCCGGCATCAATTTGACAAATCTTACATCTTCTTACATAGTTGTGTGCATCTGTAAATAAAGTTGGCTAGTAGTAGCCTGCGTGCAAGATTTTGTGTGCTGTTGCATCTCCTGCGTAGTGTCCGCCTGCTGGTCCGTCATGAAGTTCCTGCAATACTTTTTCTGATTCAAATTTCTCAAGGCATCTAAGGAACACATAATCATAATTCATCCTAAAGAGAACATCATTTACAATTTGATACTGTTTAGCTTTTAGCCTCAAGGCTCTTTTCTTTGTATGATTCAAATGTGAAGGAACATATCCTTCTTTAAATAGAACATGATATCGGCATACCTTCATTCAGAGTTGTTTAGGCTTCCCTCATACACTTGTACGTCACTGTCTAGAGATTGTGTTTCTAATATGTGCGACGCTCCTGCCAACATCCTGCAAAAACCTTGACCCTTTACAATATTTGCTGGTTTAATTTCAGCATCATATTCTTGCAGAGTTGTGACCCAATTTGCCCTTTTTTTGCCCACATCTTTCTGTACCAAAAGATTTCTTACTGCTGGAAATGGTACTATTATTTTGGTATGAGTCTTGAGAAGAAAGGGTCTGAAGTGTTTGATTGCTTTCAAAACAACATAACCCTGTTTCTCAACATCGGAGTACTTCAATTCAGCTCCTTGCAAGTTTGAATTGAAGAAGGCAATTGGGGCTTCAGTGTTATCTTGATTCGCTTGTGAGTATGGAAGCATACGATTTCTCAGAGGCGAATGTATATAAAGTGAAAGGATAGGAAAAGTTTGGAGTCGCTAGAGATGGGGCATTTATAATTGCTTGTTTTATCAAGCCAACCACTTCATGTTTTGCCTGACCCCATTTGAAGAGAGAGTTTTTCTTTATCATGGCTTGGAGAGGTGACACGATTCTTGAGAAGTCAGGAACAAATCTTTTAATGAAATTGATCTGACCAAGGAAAGACTGCATTGCTTTTTTGTTATGGGGTAAGGAAATCTCATAAATTTCCTTAATCCTATCTGGGTCAATATGAATTCCAGATTTAAACACTGAATCCGAGAAGCTTTCCCTCACTTAACGCAAAAAAAAAAAAAAAAAAAGTATAGGATTAAGTGAGATTCCATATTTTTGACAAC
>APFE031122928.1:0-16210 GCA_000404065.3 Pinus taeda
AAATTATTCATTCAAAAGAAGTCATTCAAACAATAATAATTTAATAGTAATTTTTAAAATAACCATTAATATTATGTTATTTAAACAAGTAAATTTCTTTTGATAATATTCGCTCATTTATTAATCATACCTAATTTCTCTTATCTCTAGAAATAAAAGATTATATTATTATCTTAATATTATAAAAATACAATAAAATAAGATTAAATTTATTTATGGCCTTGGTCCTAGAGTCAAATATAGTTGTTATGTAGCCGTTGGAGTCTCTACTCAGTCTATTTAACTTGCTAATCCTGATCTGTTTCTTCAACTTGTCCTGACGATGAACCACACTAGTTGGTTCGAAACGCGTCGACAATGATATTTTTATGTGAATTACGCCAAAGCTCTTTTCACAAACAATGGACATCATGAATCACTGGGCATGATCCCCTTTAAGGTATTGTATGGAAGAAAGTGCATGGTACCTATGGAATAGAATAGCCCTGTTAATAAGCTAGCATTGGGTCCAGACATGCTAGTAGAAATGGAGGAAGTCATTAAGAAAGTTCGACATAATCTAAGGGTTGCCCAAGATAGGCAGAAATTGTATGCAGATAAAAAAAGGACATACAGAGAATTTCAGCCAGGAGATCATGTTTATCTAAGAGTAAAGACCTGAAAAAGTTCCTTATAGTTGAGGGGTTTTGCTAAATTAGCACCCCGATACTGTGGACCCTTTCATGTCTTGGAACGAATTGGACTAGTAGCTTATAAACTTGCATTGCCAAGCCACATTCGGGTCCAAAACATTTTTCATGTTTCGTTGTTAAAGAAATATGTGTACAACCCACAACATATAATAAACTGGGAAAATATTCAGGTAACAAGTAAAGGATTATATATATTTTTTTCAACTGTTTTGAAGGAATATGACTATGATTATTGTGTGTTCAGGTCGAATCGGAAGGAGAATTCTTGGCAGAACCTCTTCGTAATCTCGATTGGAGAGAAACCACCTTGCGGAGGCAAGTCATCACCCAAGTTAAAGTACAATAGAAGCACTTTGGCCTGGACGAAGGAACCTGGGAAGAGGAAGAATTTATGTGAGAAGCTTATCCTACGTTATTTTCTTAAACTAGAAAGAACACCAAGGATGGTGTTCTGCACATGGGGGGGAGATGTAACACCCCTGGATCCTTGAAAGGATTTATTATGGTTATTTAATCTGGTTTATATTTTACTGCATTTATTTTCTTTTATGTTATTACTAAGGATGGAAAGCCAGATAACAAATTGTTACCTAATTGTGAGTGATTAGGAGTGGAGACATGATTAATGAAAAGAAACTGTTTACTACAATTACAAGAAATAGTCATGCCCCTACCCTGGAAAAGGGAAATATAGGGAGACAGATGAGGAAGGGAGAACTACCCTAAAGTTGTGTTGTAGCCGCTACAACACCACCCAAAAGTTTGGGTACCCCACTTCTTACCCCAAGTTGTTACGGTTTTTGATAAGACTTTCAACCGGTTATGCTCCCCACAACCCTTCCTATGAAACCCTTTTGACGCCCCACTCACGTAATACATACCTCATTGATGATTTTTTTATATTTTTTATTGTGGACAGATTATTTGATTAGGTGTTAGAGTCCTCACATGCCCCCCAAGCCCCATATTTCCCTACTGACATTGCATACAGAGAGATATCATGAGATTGACGATTAGGGTTTCCTCAAAATTACGTTAAATTTTTGGAAGGTGTGATTTTCCCACACACTTGGTAAACCCCAAATGACCTGGTAATGCCTCATCCTCGAAGATGCTTTTCACTAGGCATATGTAGGTTGTGGTTTGAATTCATTCAGGGCTGAAAAATCATGACGCCAACAAATGTTTGATTATGATGACTTTGAAGGTCTTAGGGCCACCAAAAGTTCTTACATTTTATATTTTACACATGTGCATTATTGGACATCTAAGGTTAAATATTTGACTGGAAAAATCATTGCCTTATTTAGTGTAAGCAACTTATTTTTGACATTACCTAATGTGCATGTTTTTCTTTTTTTTTGATATCATACATAACCCTACACACATACATCGATGCACATGTTGTGGAAGAGAAGGTTTTTAGGGAGGCAAAGAATGAAGCCCGTGAGGTTGGCATATATGGCATACAATTATGGAAAGCCAATGTGATGGCTGTGCCCACGGAATGCATGCCATTAGCATTACGCCTAAAGTGCCAGCGAATCCCTGATAGTTGCATTTTTCATGATACAAGTCTCAATTCAAATCTTAGTTTTGATTCTTTGTCCTCACAACTAATTCGCTAGCCAAAAGGTCCTGGTTGCAACCTTCTCATCTGTTTGACATAGTGTTGTCTTTAGTCATCCACGAAAACAGGTTCCAAGCCATAATAAAGGAACTAAATGTGTTTTCAGAAAGCATAGTTAACACATTAAAGGATTTTGGAAGGGGAGCTATTGCCAAAACACGCAGCAAGGTGCCGTAGTAGAGGCCCATAAGTCCAGATGTGCAATGTCTCAACATAGTTCCCAGTTGTGAATAGCGCACACAGAGGGCAGTTATGAGATCGTAGTCCAAGCAGGTAATGGAGCCTATCGACACTATCTGCACACACTAGGCCTTGAACTTGAATGCGCTATCCAATAAGTAGTCGGAAATCTGCAAAGGGAAAGAAGATGATGGCCCATGCATTTGATGCGACGATGAAATCTCCCCATTTACGCTAGCAGAGGAGCATTCAAAATTTACACATTCCATTTGTAAACAAAGGTTTATAATCACTTAGCCAATGGGTTTTGTGACACTGATTTATTTCAAGAGACATGAAATAGTAAACTTCGCCTTCACCAAACTGGTCATGCCCATGAATTCACAATAGCCATGATACATGTGAGTCAGGAAGTTGCAGGAAAGAAGAAAAGGGGTGTAGCTTTGTAGGGCGACTTGCATGGAGTGTGACCATGGGACCTCCTTATAATTCGCAAGGTCACATCTCAGAGCCGCAATATATGACCAGAAAATGCGACTAGCTTTGTGACATGGGATGCGACTTGCACGGTTGCGATGACTAAAATGGTGGAATACTTAATTGGTCGATCCTTACCATAAGGCCAGTGTTCTTCAGTCAACAAAGTCTTTTCAATACATATGACGCAACTCTCATCAAGTCGCAATTCCTTCTCAGGTCACAAGATCACAATTTAGACTCCAGCTCAGGAATGGGACCCACAGAGTGCTACAATTATGCAACCTTCACCAAACTCACTTCATTTATATTCCATCCCCCTCCAGGTCGCAAATCCGTATTATTAACCTGCGAAAAATGACCAATATATGTGACCTACATGATGTCTGTGATTATGCAACCTTCCTAGTAGTCGCATTCTTTTCTTGTAGGTCCCCAGCTCGCACACCGACCTTTCCTTGACAAAATGCAATGGAAGCAACATTGCAGGTCACAAAGTCACGTTTCAGGGCTCCAACATTGCTTCCAAAAAATGAAACCTCCATTAAATGGAAACTTTGTGACCTCACCAGATTTGCCACCCAAGGAAAACATATCTAGCTCCTTGCCCATCAAATACATTTTCTTCGTAATATAAGATAATGAAAGCAGGAGAAACACACTATTTTCAACACCTAATTGACTGATCCAAAGGGTTGGATTATACATCCAAGAACATACAGTATAAACAATGCATTGGGATGCATCCCAAAAATCATATTAAAGGGGTGATACAAAGAATGTTGAGAGCCCTTTTAAAGAGCTATGGAAAGTCGAGCCATCTTAATGATAGTATCCCAGGGCCATACATTATTTCCTATTATTATTTATAATATTTGCTACTTTTTTTATTAAAGTAAACTAATATTGATGATTAATCAATGGTTGTATGTGTTACAGGGTTGATGTTGTGAAAGATTTTGTTACTGTGGTTTCCAGAGACATGGCAAAACATCATCCAGTTTTAAAAAGCATTATCCCATTTGACATTGCAAGACTACGAGGTTGCATTCAACACTTGTTCTAAGGATAATAATAGATCTATTGATGATGACATGATTGAGGAAGCTTAGGAGAAAACCCTGCAAATGTCACTTGTTTCGACAACACCATTACATGGAAGGGGACTATACATGGGTCTCGATTAGTGTTTTCTTTCAAACAAGTACTTATGCTTTAAATCATTCTTTGTTGAAAATTATGTATGACCAATGTCATTTGTTTGTAGGTGGAAGGTTTGCATGGAGAAAGCTAGGGGTTTTGTAAGAAACCATGTGATTAATGGTTTTGACAAACAAGCTAGATGGATCCATGTAGATGCTCAAAGAATTGTGTCACCCATGATGGTAGGAACAATAGTAAGAAAATCAACATTCAACACAACAAATGCATCACAACTCTATTTATTAACTCATCTTGGCTGCGCAACAACATTAGGGTTTCTAACAACCCTCTTTTATTCTCCTCACATTTTCTCTTTTGTCAGTATGTAAATATTCTACTATGATGCCAATAGTTAAGCTGAGAGAAATTAAGCCTGTAGTAGGTAGTAGGCATGAGAGAGTAGTAAGGAAGCTCGAGAGGCATAAAGGTAGCTGAAAGGGCACTAGGGAGGCCAAAGGTCATGTTAGGTGAATGGTCACCTGACCTCTATAAATGTGCCCTTATCCCTCACTTACAATGGACTTTAGCACTTGAGTTGAGGCCAATAGAGATAGTTGAAGGATGCTTGAGAGCTAATGCCACTCTGCTCCTGGTAGCTAGGAGAGTGGGTTTGCAGCAAGGCTAGGGTTTTGACATTGGGTGAGGGTATGAATATTCCATGTTCCACCACTGGGTATTGAGCAGTTTCATGATATGTATTTGAATTTGCAGCAATATTAATAAGATGTTTTATTTTTCCCTTTACGTTGATTCTGATGCTGACTCATGGTGGCTGTAATAGCTATCTGGTACCTCACCATATATGTATGAGTGCTTTCATATACGCGAGATGTTATGTACTGATACATAGTGGTTTCATGTATGTTTCAATTTAGAATCTGTGTTTACTTATTCCTTGCCATGTCGATGACCTATTGTGAACTACTTCGCAATTGACCTTCAGCATGTTCTTGTTTATTATGTCTGACAGGGTTTTAGCTAACTAATCTTCCTCATCGTTCATCTCTTCTTATCGTTGTTGTGACTTGTTTAAACCTCTTTCTACAATTTTTCAATCTTGGTCTAATTTTGTTTCGTCGTCCAAGCACTTCATTCCCTCCCCACTATGGCACCTTCTCATTTGATAAACAAGAGCATAAAACATTCATGGTGGCATTCGGGCCCACCTATCGGATGGGGTTCCTATCCCAAATGGTGTGAGGTGTAATTGGGAGTTCACACCCAGGAGACCCCTTAGTTGTTGGTTGTACATTTTAGCCCGTCCAAAAATTGGCACTAGAAGGAGGGCAAGGTGACGAGCTGAGCCCTTGGAGCCTGCAGTTTAGTCTCATGTTTGTTAATGGTTCCGACCAAAATCTCGCTCCTGGGGTGTTTATTTGGTTTGTCTATTTTCCGATTTTCCATCCCCCAGGAGTAGCTCTGACACTTGTCTCAGTTAAATTTGATGGTGAGGATGGAATACCTTTAATCAAGCATATTTCTGACTTCCTAGAGTTATGTGAATCTTTTGAGATCGATGTTGAAAAGTTTTCTTGTGCGTTTTTCTCCCTCACCCTTGAAGGTCGCACCAAGCAATGGTGCCACACGTTGCCAGCAACATCCATTCATTTGTTCGAGCAACTCGTTGGTAAGATCCAACAAGAAATTGATAGGTATGATTTTCAAGATGTATTAAAGAGGATAAATGAGCTTAGGATGAAGCGTAAGGAATCTTTAGAGGGCTTTGCTTTTAGATTTATGCATCTTTGTTTTGAATTTCCTTAAAGTGATATTGACTAGGTGTATTTGAATATAAATTTTCAGTGATTGGTTCTCGTTTCTTTAAAAAATCTTCAATTAGAAACAAGTCTTGTTTCACATGAGTATCATCATAATTTGCAGTGTCTATATTCTACCCATAATTTTGTTTTCCCTATCTATTTGAATCTAGAACAACCACAACCCCCTGAGGAAGAGATTACTGTTGGTGGGATTGCTCATCCTCCTCTTGACTTCTTACATAATAATATTGTGGTCGTAAATGGTTAAAACAATGAACAATACTTTCTGGGAAACAGATCTGATGGTCTCTTCTCTAAATCCCTTATACGTTCTTTTAGTTTTGAATTTGAAAATCACATAACATCTCCTCCGATCGAGTCCATTCAACATATGTCACACTATATTCTAGGATCTCATTCACCTTTGCATGATGACTTTGGTCTTGTATCAAGTAAAATTGGTTGTCTTATCAAATCCATAGAACACATCAGGCCCATAAATTCGTCTTTCTCTTTGGCAAACATAAATGGGCAGGATGTGAGTCCGGGTCTGATCAGTGCTCCTTCATCTGACCCTGTGCATCCATTCTACCTTGATTTAGTCCATGGTTCTACTGAATTGGCGGTTCTTTCATATCATTCATATATTTATCTCGCACGCACTTATTGCAATCATGTGCATGGGGGTGAGGTTTCACAGTCAAAGGATGCAGAGTCTAGATCTCTTGTGCTTGATATTTGCCACTCGCATTCTTTAACAAGTGGAGAAGAGGGCCCTGCATCTCACCCAACTCAAGCTAGTTCCCTCACTAATCCCTTTTCACCCCCAAGCCAAGAAGATCCTTATGTATCAGATACCCAACTTGATCAAACTGGTGGTTTCAGCGATTCTCATTTTATCAAAAATATATTCGCTCTTGCCTCTGGTGATTATCCTACATGTCCATCTGTTGATCCTACAGAGCCACCAGAATTTGCTGACGCACCTTTCAAACGTTTAGGGACTCATCAAGAAGTTGAGGCACTTCAGCTTTCGCTGATGGTTATGTCAGGTTCTCATGTCCCTGATGAGACCCCTGAACCAAGTCAAATTAGGGTTTCTCCACATCACGCTCCTCTTAGCATCATCCTGCCAGGTGAAAACTCATCTTGGAAACCCTCTTATTCAAGCAATGTCTTCCTGAGCAAATCTTTCCATCAGCTTTCAACTGATGTGCATCAACCTCTATATCCTAATTTGTTTGCTGAGGGGAGTGCTCTGGCCATTAACTCGAATCTTTTTTATTGTCTCCCAGCCAATATAGTTTGTCAACATACACAATCAAATGATACCTTACAATCTCCTAGATGGGAGGATGCCAATCACCTAACCTGCCCTTTGCATGATACTCTTGTGATTGATTCAGTTCATTCTCTGGAATCTAAAAAATCTCATTTGTCAAGCTACCATTCTATAAATATTTAGTCAATAGATCCAATCCAAAATATTTTCACTAATAGTTGTCTAGTCACAACCAACGATAACCATATGCACTCACATATTAATCTTATGAAGCTACCAATATTGGATGGTGTGTTGTTTGAAGGTTCAAAGGTTGGCGAGGACGATGAGGCACTTCAGTTTTTGCTAATGGTTATATCAGGTCCTCACATCGTTGTTGAAGTCCATGAACAATTTCAAGATGGGGTTTCTAAAATTAGGGTTTTTGTGTTTGAATCCTTAGGGATCTCAGTTACACTCGACAGGGGCCCCTGTTTTCAAGGTTATCAAGTTGATCATCCTCTACATCATGATAGGGTCATTGATCGGATCAATTTGGCAGATTCCCTCACTAGCCGACAACATCTTTCCTTACTTGCATTGGATTTAGGGTTTTAGGCATAAATGGATGTATGTTATGGCTGGATGACTATAAATTTCACGCTTTTGGTTTGGTTTATCAGGATTGGGTTGTAGTTCGCCTTGAAAGGTCTTCTTTGACACATTTCCCTGTAGGTGGACGAGATGTTCTTGTTGTTGTGCATGCTTTACAGGTAAACATGTTATGTTTTTCACAACTCTTTCCTCAAATTCTAATTGTTGTCATATTTGCTTTTGTAGGCTAAGAACTGCTACGGTGGCTGCATTGGAAATTTGATTTAACATAACTCAGCCTATGCTTTGGTTAATTTAGGATTTAGGGTTTATATTAATTAGGTTTTAGCTTTTCTTATCAATTGGCTGATTAGAATTTGCTTATGATTTAAATTTTCCATGTCTCATTTTCTTTACTATATTAGTTATTTTTGTGCTTGTTTTTCTGCACTCATGTCCTTGCATTTGTTTGTTGTTGAATTGCATTCATGTCTCTGCATACGCATTACATTGGTCCTGTAATAGAAATTGGTCGATCTCTTCTTCACATAGCATGGTCATTAACTGTGTCCCTTGAATTGCATCATACACTTGTCTTCTCGCTTGGTACACACTTACCTTTTACCTATCCTGGAATTTTCACCTATGTTGCATGTCGTTGCGTGAGCCTTCATGAACCTGAAGATTCCAAAATCATGGGTCTGTGAATAGATTTCTCAGACCTTTGACTCTACTCGAAGTGAATTGCTTTGATCTCTCCACACCAGTTTGTAAACCCTAAGAGAGTTTCCTGATCACCTTAACTCTAGGACCGAAACCCTATCCCTAATGATGGTGTGAATTTGTGATGGTTACACCAATGGGTAACATCTCTTAGAGCTAGTGATCAAATTTTCATCCTGAATTTCTCTCCTATGTATCTAATTTATTAACAGGGAAGATAAGAACAAATTTCTCATGGGGAACCCTAAGCTGTTTAAATGACCTATATCCATAACCTGAACCTAGTGCTTAGCGTAGTCTTGATTGTTTCAATGACTTGTGTTAATGTTCACTTGCTGACTGGAAATGAGATGTGGAAGCTTAGCATGAGGCCAAACCCAAATTAGGATATCTCTTAGTTTCTGTCAAACAAGAAACAACCTCTCTTGCTAGTAAAATAAGTTGGGATCCCTCATTTTCCCTGGTGCAATGAATGCCCATAAATAAGTGCAAATTCACATGTAAAATAAAACGAAACCAAATAAAGGGTAAAGGATCAAGAAAGGTTTCATGCACAGAGAGGTAATGCAACGACTCTGCTAGGGTACTAACTAGGCTCGTCGGCAGCGGAGCAACATTTTTTATTTCTTGAAGTGACGCCACTAGGGTACTGTCTAGGCCCACTGGTAGTGGAGCAACACCAAAAACTTACTTTTAAAATTCTAAATACAATAAGCCCTCTGCCCAAATCTTTGCATCATCATCAACTACTGGCATGTGTGAACTATCAATTGGGCACTTATTGGCTGACAAGACCTAGCTGGGACATGAAGGGAAGGAATAATTACAAAGGTCAAAGCAATGCAAGAGGTGCCCATAGCATCTATTCAGTATTTCCTTGCACCATTGTGCGTGCTCGGACTACTACAAGGGTGTTGCTAGAGGTACTGGATTCTACCATTGGTTCACCAATTGTTGTAGCCACTACAACACCACCCAAAAGTTTGGGTGGTAACCAGAATTTTGGGTACCCCACTCCTTACCCCAAGTTGTTAGGGTTTTCAATAAGACTTTCAACTGGTTACGGTCCCTACAACCCTTCCTATGAAACCCTTTTGACGCACCACTCATGTAATACGTACTGCATTGATGAATTTGTTTTTCTTTTTTGTTGTGGACAAATTATTTGATTAGGTGTTAGAGTCCTCACGTGCCCCCAAAGCCCCATATTTCCCTACTAACATTTCATAAGGAGAGATATCATGAGATTGACGATCAAGGTTTCCTCTAAATTACGTTAAAGTTTCGATAGGTGTGATTTTCCCACACACTTGGTAAACCTAAAATGACCTGGTAATGCCTCATCCTCGAAGATGCTTTTCACTAGGCACATGTAGGTTGTGTTTCCATTTCATTCAGGGTTGCAAAATCATGGCCCCAACAAATGTTTGATTATGATGACTTCAAAGGTCTTAAGGCCAAAAACAGTTCTTACATTTTCTATTTTACACATGTGCATTATTGGACATCTAAGGTTAAATGTTTGACTGGAAAAATCATTGCCTTATTTAGTGTAAGCGGATTATTTTTGATATCATACTTAACCCTGCACACATACATCGATGCACATGTTGTGGAAGAAAAGGTTTCCAGGGAGGCAAAGAATGAAGCTCGTGAGGTTGGCATGTATGGCATACAATTATGGAAAGATAATGTGATGGATGTGCCCATGGAACACATGCCATTAGCATTACGCCTAAAGTGCCAGCCAATCCCTGATAGTCACATTTTTCATTATACAAGTCTCAATGGAAATCTCGTTTTTGATTCTTTATCTCAACAACTGCTTCACTAGCCAAAGCATCTTGGTTGCGACTTACTCATCTACTTGACATAGTGTTATCTTTAGCCATCCATGAAGATAAGTTCAAAGCCATAATAAAAGGAACTAAATGTGCTGCCAAAAAGCACAGTTAACAAATTAAAGGGCTTTGGAAGGGGAGCTATTTCCAAAACATGCAGCAAGGCACCATAGCAGAGGCCCATACGCCCAAATGTGCAATGTCTCCACATAGTTCCTAGTTGTGAATAACGCATGCAGAAGGCAATGATGAGATCATAGTCCAAGCAGGTAATGGAGCCTATCAACACTATCTACACGCACTAGGCCTTGAACTTGAATGCACTATCTAATAAGTGGTCAAAAATCCGCAAAGAGAAAGAATATGATGGCCCATGCATTCGATGCGACGATAAAATCTCCCCATTTACGTTGGAAGAGGAGCATTCAAAGGTTACGCATTCTATTTGTAAAAAAAGGTTTAAAGTGACTAAGCCAATAGGTTTTGTGACACTAGTTTATTTCAAGAGACATGAAATAGTAAACTTCACCTTCATCAAACTGGCCATGCCCATGAATTCGCAATAGGCATGATACATGTGAGTTGAGAAGTCGCAGGATAGAAAAGGAGGGTGTAGCTCTATAGTGCGATCACGGGACCTCCTTATAAGTCGTGGGGTTGCATCTCTGAGCCGCAATAAATGACCAGAAAATGCAACTAACTTCATGACATGGGATGCGACCTGCACGGTTGCAATGACTAAAATGGTGGAATACTTAATTGGTCAATCCTTTCCACAATGCCAGTGTATGGTCTCATCCTTCTAAATCTCCAAACTGTTCTTCAGTCAACAAATTCTTTTCAATACATATGATGCAACACTCATCAAGTCGCAATTCCTTCTTAGGTTGCAAGATCGCAATTTAGACTCCAGCTCAGGAATGCGACCCACATAGTGTTGTGATTATGCGACCTTTGCCAAAGTCACTTCATTTCTATGCCATCCCTCTCCAGGTCGACAAATTCACATCATTAACCTGCAACAAATGACCAAGATATGCGACCTACAATATGTCTGCAATTATGCGACCTTCCTGCTAGTCGCATTCTTTTGCTGCCAGTCCCTAGCTCACACACCTACCTTGCCTTTATGAAATGCAACGGAAGCAACATTTCATGTCGCAAAGTCATGTTTCAGGGCTCCAACATTGCTTCCAGAAAATGCGACCTTAATTAAATGGTGATTGTGCTACCTCACTAGAGTTGCGACCCAAGGAAAAACATATCTAGCTCCTTTCCCATCAAATATGTTTTCTTTGTAATATAAGATAATGAAAGCAGGAGGAATACACTACTTTCAATGCCTAATTTACTGGTCCAAAGGGTTGGATTATATATCGACGAATACACAGTATCAAACAATGCATTGCTATGCATCCCAAAAATCATATTAAAGGGGTGATACAAAGAATGTTAAGAGCCATTATAAAGGGCTATGGAAAGATGAGCCATCTTGATGATAGCATCTCAAGGCCTTACATTTTTGCCTATTATTATTTATAATATTTGCTGCTTGTTTTACTAAAGTAAACTGATATTGATGATTAATCAATATTTGTATGTGTTGCAGGGTTGATGTTGTGAAAGAGTTTGTTACTGTGAGAGACATTGAAAAACATCATCCAATTTTAAAAATAACTATGCCTTTTGACATTGCAAGACTACGAGGTTGCATTCAGCACTTGTTCTAAGGATAATAATAGATCTATGGATGATGACATGATCTAGGAAGCTTAGAAAATACCCCACAAAAGGCCACTTGTTTCGACATCACCATTACATGGAAGGGGACTATACAGGGGTCCTAATTAGTTTTTCCTTTCAAGCAAGTACTTATGCTTTAAATCATTCTTTGTTGAAAAGTATGTATGACCAATGTCATGTGTTTGCACGTGGAAGGGTTGCATGGAGAAAGCTAGGGTTTTTGTAAGAAACTGTGCGATTAAGGGTGTCGACAAACAAGCTAGATGGATCCATGTAGATGCTCGAAGCATTGTGTCACCCATGATGGCAAGAACAATAGTGGGAAAATCAACATTCAACACAACAAATGCATCACAACTCTGTTTGGTAACGCATCTTGGTTTCACAACAAAATTAGGGTTTCTAGAAACCCTCTTTTATTCTCCTCACATATTCTCTTCTATCAATATGTAAATATTCTCCTATGATTCCCACAGTTAAGCTGAGAGAAATTAAGCCTATAGTAGGCAGTAGGCATGAGAGATTAGTGAGGAAGCTCAAGAGGCATGAATGTAGCGGAAAGGGCACGAGGGAAGGCCAAAGGTCACGGTAGGTGAATGGTCACCTCACCTTTATAAATGTGCCCTCATGCCTCACTTACAATGGACTTTAGCACTTGAGTTGAGGCCAATAGAGATAGTTGAAGGATGCTTAAGAGATAAGGCCACTCAGTTATTGGTAGCTAAGAGAGTGGGTTTACAGCAGGGCTAGGGTTTTGACACCGGGTAATGGTATGAACAGTCCATGTTGCACTACTGGATATTGACCAGTTGCATGATATGTATTTGAAGTTGCAGCAATATTAATAAGATATTTTTTTTTTCCCTTTGCACTAATTCCCATGCTGACTCATGGTGGTTGTATTAGTTGTCTGGTACCTCACCATCTCTATATGAGTGCTTTCACATACGTGAGATGTTATGTATTGATACATAGTGGTTGCATGTATGTTTCACTTTAGAATCTGTGTTTACTTGTTCCTTGCCATGTCGGTGACCTATTGTGAACCACTTCGCAATTGACCTTAGGCATGTTCTTGTTTATTATGTCCAACGAGGCTTTAGCTAACTAATCATCCTCATCATTCGTCTCTTCTTATCGTTGTTGTGACTTTTTTAAACCTCTTTTTGCAATTTGTCAATCTTGGTCTAATTTTGCTTCACTGCCCGAGCACTTCATTCCTGCCCCACTCTGGCACCTTCTCATTTGATAACCAAGAGCCCAAAACATTCATGGTGGTAGTCGGGCCCACATACCAGATGGTGCTCCTATCCCAAACTAATTGGGACTTTGTACCGAGGAGACCCCTTAGTTGTTAGTGGTACATTTTGGCCCATCAACAAGCTGGAAAGTGTGACCAGTGGGAAGTTGCTGATGAAAAGTCAAATTAAGTGCATGACTTGAGGCTGGATAGTAAAGTCTAGAGGCCCAAGGCATTAACTATAATTGGAAAATATTTCAGCATAGAAAGTGCCCGGGGGAGATCCTGGATGTAATTGCTAGGTTCGTGGCTGGGAGGAGAGAATTTATATAATTATTGGAAACTGCAGGTGGAACAGATAAGTATTATAGTTAGTTTCTTCCTAGAACTAATACTAGATTGTGGAGATTAACACTTAATGACAGAGTAAAAATATTTATGCTTGAACTATCATTAGAATAAGTCCTTAATTAGCAAACTATATTTATAAGGTTAATTATCTTGAGGAAAAGTATGATTACAGGATATAGAAGCACCTTTTCTCTTTTATCAAATTTTAGACATTTTATGCTAATAACTATGGATTAAATACATGAAATAGAAAAAATGAAGGAGAATTTTCATTCAATAATTATGGTTCATTGTTCATGATTATCAAGGGAAAACTCATAAGATATAGAATCAAATCAAGTAAAATGCACTTTATCCGAGAATCTATAGAATGACCTATGTACCTTTACAAACTTTGTTATGAATGAGAAAAATATAAAGATATCATTTATATAATGATTGGACGCAGGTTCAGGATATAAAGACAGTAATTATATAACTGTTGGACGTAGGTTCAGAATATAATGACAGTAATTATATAATTCTTGGACATAGGTTCAGAATATAAAGACAGTAATTATGTAATTGTTTGAACGCAAGTTCAGTACACCATCACTTGACCACAACAATCATGAAATTACAACATAGTAACTGTTCAAACCCTAGTATTATCTTAAATTAAAACTTGATCGAATTCCGTCGGAAATGGTCAATTAAACATAGTAAATACTTGCATAAATAAAAGAAGGGTCCTCTCGGCCTAGAATGTAACCACATTGTAGAATAAGGTAATTCATTGCATTCCCAAACATATAAGTAGATAGAATAAGTCTTGTAGAAGCTAAGGTAATAAATTAATAATTCTACATAAGTCGGCATAAGCCGGTTCACTTAAGTGGCCGCATAACAAAACAATAACCTTTCAGCGTAAAGAACATAAAACCCTTCATCGACTTCAGAACATGAGTATTTTTCCCCAAAACTACAAAAAGGCCTTATGTAGAGTTCCTTTAAACAACTAGATGTAACTAAATAATTACAAATTCAAATAGAGCCATAAACTTGAGTCATTTTGGACAGCTAGACGCTCAATAAGTGACTGAGTATCTATTCTAGATCATGCGAGTGGTGGTTCCCATAACTTAATTCAAGCCAGAGGTAAGAATCCAACCTGGAAGAGTCAATAGCGTCGCTGTGAGCGCTTAAGCTCTGGAGAGGGGTAGCCATTACCAATATAAATAACGAAAAGCATTGTGTATTTACCTGTCATGGACATTCGAGACCTTGAGTCAGTAAACCCTTAAGGGAAATATTGTAAAGCCACCAAACAAATGAACAATTGGGGAGAATTCTTACCTGAGAGTGGGAGGTTTTCGCATGAGGCAGCTCCCATGTTCGTCAGTAAGCAAATAGCATAAGTGTTATAAATCAAATCGAGGGTTAAAAACCATTCAAGCTAAGAAGAAGAAATGTTTAATAATTTACCTTCCGCAGCTAAGCCCTAAAACCGGTTATCGCCTACAACATTGAATGTGCCGCAGGACTTTCCTGTGTAGCGAAGACAAAGCGTTAAAACCTGCACCAAAACACAACCCAACCCTATATAAATCTCGCTATACAAGTCAACAAGATAATAGAGCAATAGCTTGATGGGTTGACCTGGTTCCGTTTTAACAGTTGCCATCGCCTTCATCGCTCTTAGAGGATACACAGACAAGATGAAATCCTTAATAGAGTATCAGACTCTCACAGAGCAACAAACCCTCACAGAGCAGCAAACTCTTGTGGAGCAACAAGAAACCTCAAGAGCAGCAGTAACAATGAGCCACCCAGATGCCGAGAATGAGCAGTCAGTTAGGGATTGAAAACCTAAGGTTCCTCTTCCATCAGATCGTGAGAACCAAATCAACGATTGCAATACTAAATAGATGGTGTGAGCAATCTGAACCATACGGCTAGTGCATACAACCTCCCAACATATCTCCTTGCGGCGTGGCTCCAAGGACAGAAGACAGCAAGTCAACACATGAGAAAGGACAGGGAAATCGCCTTGTGTATCATACGCATTAAAAACCAATCCTTTCACCTTTAATTAATCTATATGAATTATTAGACCTTCGGTAATGTCAAGTCTACGAACTTAATAATTAACATAATCAATACTCTGCTTGTATATAATGAGCCAAAGCCAAAGTCCGAGATAGACATAATTACAAAGTAAATATTTTTTTTATTATATAATTGGTAAGTTAAATTTTAGCTATTACATTTGTTTAATTACCATCTTCAATTGATCAAAAATATTAATTAAACCAATGTTTTATTGAAATTTAAAAAAATTTAAAACCATAAAAATTAAAATTACAATTAATTTTTATTTTAATTTACTTCTTTTGTTTGAAAAAAAATATAGATTAAGATTAAATATAATTAATAGGAAATGCCCATATGTTTTACTTCCCATTTTCATTTATCTATCTTAAAATATTAGAGATTCTTTCAACAACATGTTATCATTTACATTAATTTTTTCTTA
>APFE031122936.1:0-24084 GCA_000404065.3 Pinus taeda
AAAACCAACCCAAGATCCAAAGAAGCAAAAGGCTCCTCGCTGGTGTTTTTAGACCTTTGAAGTTGAGTGACATCCCCTACCCTTTACCTGAGAAATATCATGAATGGTTACCCAAGTTGAAAGGGAATGCTGATCAAAATGCCAACGACCATATAGATGATTTCTTCTGGGCGCTTGTCCTAAAGGCGATTGAATATGATGACTTGATAATGATGTTATTTGCTTTATCCTTTGAGGGGCGTGTAAGGGAATGGTATCTTAGTCTCCCTCTAGGTAGCATTGATGATTATGAGAAATTTGAAGATACCTTTAAAAGGAGATGGTCATGTGATGACAAAGGGGCTTTTAACCTTGAAAAGTTTAACCACATAAAAAAGCAAGGCGATAAAGATGTGAGGGAATTTATCCAAAAGTTTGATAGATTTGTTAGGGATATGCATGATCATCTTAAACCCCTTGATCCACTTATACTTGACAAATTCATTAAGATTGTTGGAGGACACCTAACATATCAACTAAAGGATAAAAAGCCCAAAACTCTTGTTGAGGCCAAGGAAGTTGTCATAGAGGTCAAATAAAACTGAATACTTCTAAAATCAAGATGTTTGAGCATCCTAGGACTAAGCTAGAAGCTAAAAAGAGCAAGTCTAAGGATTAGTTTTAGGAAGATCTAGTCATGGCCCTTAAGAAAATTGATAAAATATACGACATGAACTCTAGGGATAGGTTGTATATGAAGTTTCATGAACAAATTCACCGCTCTTGAAAAGGCTCAAAATTCAATTTATACCCAAAGGAGCAAGCCTTTTGTCAAGAAACCTAATGATGAAGGCAAGTAGGTTCCACCCTAGGTTCCTAACATCTTGGCTCCAACCAATGCTATGGAACAACAAGAATCATCTTCCGAAAATGAGCAAAGTGATAATAAAGAAAGTGAAGATGAGGAGGGGGGTGAGAAAATGAATATAGTTGGTGAAACCCAAGCTTTCAACATTATGTTACATGACAGATACACTCATCCTTTGATCAATGAAGTGAAACCTAGATCTGAACGATGATCCTATCCTCAACGCTAATGATAGTGGGAGATTCAAAGGGGTCTAATACTCAAAGAAGAACGATAAAAACCCCTCCACAAGCTCTAACGAATCAAAGAAGAAGGAATCTCCTCGTAAGCAATCTCTTCCTAAACAAACTCCTCCAAAGGGAACCTTGAAGAAAGATCATCCCAAGATAACACCAAAACGGATCCTCCTGTTGGAATTTCTAAGTCTATCCGTTAGAAATTCTTCCTGTACTATCTGATTTATTTCTTCCTACTCGTTCAGTTACTTAACAAGTTATTCACCATGTAAATACTAAAAATAAATAGAAGTACAGTATCAACAGATACAGATCATAAAATGAAAGAAACAAGCACACAAGTGACACCATTGTTTTTGGACTATTGTCCCCGAAAAAACCCAATGCGGGAAAACCGGTGCAGCTATTCAAAGGGTTTTAATATTATGCAGTTTCAGAATACAACTTGGATGCCAGAAATGGCTCACCAAACAGAGAATGCCCTCGGAAATAGTACCACTCAGTCGGAGACAAATGTTCCAGATAAATCACAGGATTAACGATCCCACAGCAAAAATACAACTTCTGCTGCTCTGCGTCACCCTATCTAGCTCTCCAACTCCAATCTGTCCCACGAAAAACTCCCAACGCTGCCTCTAGGGCCTGCATCATCCTCTCTGGCCCAACATCAGCCTATCTGGCCCAATGTCAACCTCTCTGGGCTCTGCGTCAGCCCCGAGAGCCTCTGCGTCTCACACGTTGGCCCTCTCTAGCTCTACGTAGCTCCTAACTGCCTCTGCATGGCCTCTGGTTGCCTCTACGTGGCCTCTAGCTGGATCTGCATCAACCCCTCCCGGCTTCTGCACTGATCCTACCAGTACTAACTCTACCTCTCTGCTATGTATTCATTATGCCTTAGTTGCAACTCAAATCACTTCACTCAATTTCCTTAGTAAACCATGCCTCAGAAAATCGAGTTCTTGATCTCTCTCGGTGTGTTCTCCAACTGACCCTCAAGTCTCCTCTTATACTTTTCTCGTTGGTCCATCAACAGATGAGATTAAATATCTAATCAATGGCTAAGATTAGATTTGGCTTGATCCATGACTTTTGAACCATTCTAACCCAGTTTTATATTAATTCACATTAATATTTTATTTTTCCTAAGTTTAGACTTAGGAACTCCATTAAAATTATTAATTATTTAATATCTCCCAAACTGGTTAGATTCTGCCCAAACCATTTCTAAGTCTTGGAGATCTCATGCGCTATAGTCTCTCCACCAATTTTCGTGGCTAGAGAAAATCCGATGCTACCACAAATCAACATTCCCTCTCAGCAAGGACTGTGCTCTAATAATACTCCTCACTGAGTATCACCCTGATCATCCAGCATCAATCCCTATGTTGATGGTAGGCCTCCGCACCCAACATCCTCTACACTGATGCATCATGTACTGCTATCCATGGCCCTGCCACTGCCACTGTTGCATCCATACATCAGCTCCCTCTGCATCTGTGTTGTTGCCCATTCCCCTGCCACTGCCACTGTTGCATCTACACTGCAACCCCTCTCATCATGCTGCCCATAGCACTGCCACCACTAACTGCAACTCAATCACTGAGAAGTAACTGATCCTCCCAATTCTAACATCTTTGTCAAGCTAGAAACACTCCAGATGGTGAAGCTCCCACTGCCACTCACAAGTGCTCCCTTTACTGACCTTTGTGCTGCTACAACAACTCCATGTATCTCGCACTGCTGCCTCACACTATCCTGGGACTCCTGCACTGTAGCACCCTCTATCGCTCCATCTGCATCCATCTCTACCGACATCTACCAGTCATGCTACTCTTCTTTGCGGATCCCATAGCAAGGTATAATCCAAGAGGTTGGGTACCTCGAGGATTCTACCCCTCATCGCCTGTAGTCTGTCTAACTACAACTCGGTGTCTCCCCACCTCTTCTCTCGAGGTGCATGAGCACTCATGGCACAAGCATCATCAGTATCCACTTCCTTCTCCACCTTAGCCGGCATAGCCTTGGTATCAGAAGCCTCTCCCTTGCTCTTCTTCCTAGTACATTGGTTCGCATAGTGACCCAGTTCCCCAATATGGAAGCACTTGACCTTGGAGAGTTCCTTCTTCTTTCTTTTCTCCTTCTTTTCCGCAGATGCGAGAGCCGCATCTTTTTCTTCCTCCTTCTTGATTTTGACCCCTTTTCCGCTACTCCCCGCCTTGGACACCCGTCTGATCTCTTCTTGATGAAGAGCCGCCCACAGTTCCTCCCAATCTAGAAGGCTCGTCCTACCCAGCATGCTCTGTTCAAATACCTCCCAATCCTCTGAGGCTACATTCAATGCCGTCCTCACCATCAGTCCCTGATCCGGTGTGGCCCCTATGGAAGTTAGCTGATCACAAATATCCTTCAATCCACCGAGGAATACATCTATCTTCTCTCCCTGCTACATTTGATATGACCGCAACTGATTTTCAAGTAACATCCTCCTCTGCATGGAAGTATGTTGATACAATTTCTTCAGGGCTTCCCACATCTCATTTATTGTTTCCTTCTCAGCAATATGTGGCACCACATGATCCTTGACACCATCAAGGATGATGCACTTTTCCCTAGCCATTGCCTCCTCGTACTTGTCATTTTCCGTTGGGTCAACTGGGTCGCTATCGTTTTCAAGGAGAAGTGTTTGATGCGATACCTATCTAGAATCGACAAGATCCTGGCTCTCCAGATTACGAAGTTTGAAGCTCTGTCCAGTCTATCCTGATCTCTTAGCCCATTCACTGCCATTTCGCTGCTCCTCTTTCGACTCGTTCAAGTCTCTCTACTTCTCGTCTTGAAGTTCTCGATTTGACTCCCTCTGAGCCTCGATTTCCCTTCTGCAAATCCCTCTACCATTGTTGAGATGCCCTACTCTGATCGTTTGTGCAACTGCACCACTGATCTGGATTTCTTGACTAGAAATCCTCGGTAAAAACTCCCTCCTCCTTGGTCTTGCCCTGTTAGGTATTGTTCTAACCACAATACCCCACCAGCGTTGCTTCACAACTTAGCCACAGCCTCCTATGCCCCAACAGTTTGAAGGTTAGAGCCTCTAAGCTCTCTCGCAATCTCGACACCAACACAATTTGCACCTCTTGGCCATAGCGTCGATCCTTCCTGACTGAGAAAGATGAACGGGCACTATGTAGGTCATGTCTGCGCCTCTCTGCCTCAGCGCTAATCCTCCTCCTAGCTCGAACTGATGACGCAGGCTCTCTACGTCACCCCTTCCTTGCTGCTTTCTACTAGGAACAAATTCTGTCACCCGGGACAATTGTTTTTGCTGCTGCTTCTCTGCTCGATTGTTGCCTTCAGTTATCCTGTGATCTGCAACCATGCTTTAATACCATGTTGTAATTTCTAAGTCTATCCATTAGAAATTCTTCCTATACTATCTGATTTATTTCTTCCTACTCGTTCAGTTACTTAACAAGTTATTTACCATGTAAACACTGAAAATAAATACAAGTACAGTATCAACACACATAGATCATAAACTGTAAGAAACAAGCACACAAGTGACACCGTTTTTTTTGGACTAATGTCCCTGGAGAAACCCAATGCAGGAAACTTGGTGCAGCTATTCAAAGGGTTTTATTATTATGCAGTTTCAGAATACAACCTGGGTGCCAGAAATGGCTCACCCAACAGAGAATTCCCTCGGCAGTAGTACCTCTCAAGTCGGAGACAAATATTCTGGCTAAGTCACTGGATGAATGCTCCCACAACAACAATACAACTTTTGTTGCTCTGCGTCACCCTATCCAGCTCTCTAGCTCCAATATGTCCCACGAAAATCTCCCAGCACTGCCTCTAGTACCTGCATCAACCTCTCAAGCCCAGTGTCAGCCTCTCGGGGCTATGCGTAAGCCTCTTGAGCCTCCGCGTCTGACACACTAGCCCGCTCTGGCTCTGCGTAGCTCCTGGATGTCTCTGAGTGGCCTCTGGCTGCCTTTGCATGGCCTCTAGCTGGCTCTGCGTCAACCTCTCTCGGCTTCTGCGCTGATCCTCCCAGTACTAACTCTGCCTCTTTGCTATGTATTCACTGCCCCTCAGCTGCAACTCAAATCACTTCACTCAATTTCCTCAGCAAACCCTGCCCAAGAAAATTGAGTTCTTGATCTCTCTCAGTGTGTTCTCCAACTGACCCTCAAGCCTCCTCTTATGCTTTTCTCGTTGGTCCATCAACGACCGGTATTAAATCTCTAATCTAGGGCTAAGATTAGATTTGGCTTGATCCATGACTTTTGGACCATTCTAACCCAGTTTTTTATTAACTCACATTAATATTTTATTTTTCCTAAGTTTAGACTTAGGAACTCCATTAAAAATATTAATTATTTTAATATCTCCCAAACTGGTTAGATTCTGCCCAAACAATTTCTAGGTCTTGGAGATCTCATGTGCTATAACCTCTCCACCAATTTTCATGGCTAGAGCACATTTGATGCTACCCCAAATCAACACCTCCTAAAGGGGAACCCAAGCCCAAAGGCAAAGATAAGGAAATAGAACTTGATATTGATGCAGGGGCCGCTATAGGATTAATAGCCATGCAGGTTCCCATCAAAGAAATAGCAAAGCTTTTGTCCCAAAGATGGCTTGTAAAAAAATCTTTAGGGATTAAGGATGTAGAGGACCCACCTATCACATTGAAAATTATACACCTTCTTAACAACAATCCCAGTCACGATCCATTCATGCTCACCTTAGCCATTAATAACCTCCTTCTACACAATTATATGCTAGATTTTGGGGCTTTCGCAAACATCATGACATAAGGTTATGAAGCAACTCAACCTAAATATCATCGATAAATACAAGAATGTGTGTGGATTTTATTCTATATCTGTTAATGTTGAAGGCCTTGTTACCGCTCAAACTAGCAGGGATCCTAGTAAGGGATCCTAAAAGGGAAACTACTAGGTTAAGGGCAACAATGGAACGATAGCCTACTGTCATCTCAGTTAAGGCTTCCTACTCTTTACAAACTTTCACTAATGGGAGGAGACCCGTTATGAAGTGAATCACTAGAAGGATGAATCAATGAAGAGAAAGGAGTGATTCCTTAGGCCTATTCACAAGAGAGACTCAATTGTATGGTTTTCTTGCTTGAGCAGCAAGGTGTAAGGCTCTTAAGAAGGGCCAAGGGAGTTTCAAAGGCTAGGGTTTGCAAATGAGACTTATCAAGGAACCTAGTCCTAGAAACCCTTGTGAAAACTTGGTTTCCAAATGGTATTTGTAAAATTATCTTCCAAAAGTTGTGGGTCAAGTGGGTGGAGTTGATCAATTAGAGGTGTGTTTGACCTAATTGACGGGGAGATGGGGATCAAAGGAGAAATTTCCAGTGATTTTAATGCAATCATCCCTATGAGGTCATTAGCCAGTGGGAAACCAAGGGTAAGAATCAATATCAGATCTAGGGTTTGGAATATCTCGAGATCCCACGGTTAGAATTGCCTCATATTTGTGTTGGGTTGTGTTATATTCTTTCCTCATATTTTTTGGACCCTATATTAGGTTGGGCGGACCTACCTATGGTTTTGTGCATGGTTTTCGCACATGGTTTTGGACGCGATGGCCTTCAGTCCATGGTTTTGGATGCGATGGTTTTCGGTCCATGGTAGCATGTATCAATATGTATTGTAACATTGAAAGGAACATAATGAAAAATCATGCTGGTAGTCCCGGTTTTGGGATCCAAAGGAAAATCTCTGTGTATATGTGTTTTATGTGTTATGCTCTTGCATTGTTTATTTTCTATGTTTTAGAATTCGTATGCAAGTAATTTCTGTACGGAGTTAAAACCTACAATTTGGAGGGCTCCTAAGAGACACAACAATGCAATAGAGGGAAAGAGATCGAATTTTTTTGATGGGTGAATTGTGAGAAAAATGATGCCCTAGGTCACCTATGGAGGCTAGGCCTAGAAATAAAGAGAGAAGGTGAGAAAGATGTGCTTTAGAGTGATGACCAGTGGAGGATCAATGCCTAATCCTTTGGGAGAAATGGAGTGAAGGAGATTCCAATGCTTGAGATGACCTCATCTAGTCAAGGAGGCCTCTAGAACAATTTCACATTGCAATTAGGGCATGGGAAAATTGCTTCAAGGTCTTACACTTCGATATGCAATATACAATGACTTATCAAGGAAAAATTTTGACAAAATATCTCTAGGAATATTCACTTATTCATACATGTCCTATGACATGAAGCAACGCTATAAAAAGACAAATTTCCATAATTTCACATAAAGAAAGTAGTAAATTTCAGCGTAGTATAGTGAAAATCCCCAACAACATGCATGTGACATAAGAAAGTGACAAAATAGCATCAGAAGAGTACTTACATGTAATAAATAGTATATCAAATCATCCATTATATGCCAATAATGAAGCTCCAAGACAAAAATGAAGAGATCCAGATATCAAAATTCATCCATTCATCTAATTTTGTCTTGCAATAAGAATAGCAAAAATCTCACAAGAGAGAATGATCCAATGAAGTGATAATGATCAAAATGATTCATCGCACTTGTATTTATACACTTCCTAATGAATTCGATTTAACTAAGTAGACCTAATTTAACCCCTCAAATAAAATAATGTGCATAATAACAAAACTTTTGGTGACAAGCCTACCAAATAGCGAAATAAAGTAAAGATAAGCCTCTCAAGAGGGTTGAATGATCAACAAAGTGAGTTGTTGGGCCTTTGAGGAGGCCTGATGAAGTCCAAGGGGTGCCATAATGAAGAAATGGACTCCAAACATAGTGGACAAGGGGTTGGCCCCTTGTTTTCTAATCAAAAACCCGTGGTGCTCCTAAGTGGGGGTGGGGGCACAAAGACATTCTCATGGGTCTCCAAATGGATCAAATATGTCTGTAGACCATATGTAAGGGTTTGAGTAATGAAACAAGCCCTCCCTCTACAGCAGCAGGCATCTTGGAACATCTGCCAAGTGTATGGTGCAACTGTGGAGTCAGTTGGGCATGGTGGAACAAGTGCATCATCCTCATCCAAAAGGTGGAACACGAGCAATCAATGAACGATGTTGGGGATCTATGAAGTAATAGCTGCTATGGTGGAAGCCCATGGCTCTCAACACTTACCCTACAAGTGCCAATGTGGCCCTCTACAGGGCTAGGACCCTGTATAATGAGACTACTCCCTAAATGAAAAACCACCTGCAATCCTGCATAAGATCCAATGCATCCCTTTGCCCTCCAATACAAAAAAACATTAGAATAATCAAGTAATAATGCTTACAAATCATGGGATCAATGGGTCACTTCATGGTGGCATGCCCTTCCATAGTGGGCTTTGCCATGTACAAGTGTCTCCAAGCTCAATAATGGGTTAGCCAAGGACCCTATTAGGTGGTTTCAACCTCTAAAAGGGGTGGCATGTCCATAGTACATCCTTTAAAAGGTAGGTGGCAAGTGATATAATAATGGAATGGAGTGGGGGATCAGGGGAATCATCCATACTACATGTCAAGGTGCACGGGTAGCTATAATAAGGGAAGCCCACACCTATTATATGAGTGTAGGAGGGAGAAATTTGTGGTACATGATTTACCCCGACCTTTGTTTTTCCACCCTTCTACATATTCCTTTTGCCTTTTTATTGATTTTTCTTCATAACTGCTTGGGGCTACAGAGGATGGAGAGCATGATGTATAATATATAGCAGTGGATAACCCTTTGAGGTGGGGAAGTTCATTTCCCACCGAGGGTTGGGGCAATCATGGGTTCCTTAATGATGGAAGGGGCTCATCTAGGGCCCATAGGAACCAGGGTGATGGCCATTAAAAAGGGGTAGAGCTCCTGCTTGGTTTTTACCCACGTGCTAAATTTGTATGTCCTGGCCATCTTTTGCATTTTGTGGTACATTTCCTGCTGAGAGTGACCAAATTATGCTTTTTATTTTCTTTTTAGCTACATCAACCTCTAGGGCATCGTTCCAGGCCCGACCCAAGGTGTGGACAAGGGAAAGGGGAGGCTAACCCTATGTGGACCTAGTGGACACATGTGGACCTGGATGGGAAAAGAGATGAATGGGGTTCAAATAAGTTGAGAGGGAGTAATGTAGGTGGTATCAAGAAGTGGGAACATGCAACCAATATTGGGATTTCCCATGTAGTGCCAACCCTAAAGCTAATGGCCAGTAAAGGAGATCCCACAAGACTCGGATAAAAGGGTAACCACGAAATAGGGAAATGGAGACAAGAATACAAACCTAACCCACTCTTTCCATTGAATCCCCCCACCAATTCATGCCCATAAGTGCCCATGACAAGTAAGGAAAACTACTCAACTATACCAATGAAAAGAAATACCTTTGGGGTTGGTAGGCCCACCTTCAAATATACATTCATAATAGATCGGCGACGAACCACATGGCTAACTCAGGTGACAGAGAAAATGGCACATCGATCTATTTGGGGGCTGCAAGAAGCTACTAGCTTCCAGTTGAGGACCAGCTGGGAAAAAACTTCTCCCCCGTATACACTACCCACAAGTGGTGGGTAACATCTGGCTCCAACTAGGACATGAGCTCTCGGAAAAGTGAGTGAAGCTACTCCAATGGGAGATCATGAGAACACCAGCGATCTCTTGGTTACCGTAGACCTGTTACTTGCGCATATCAAAGATCAAGCAAATGGAGCAGAATCTTTTTGTGGTATCTTATGATCACCCATGCTTAGTATTAGGCCGTAAAATCAACCAAAAAGCAAAAATATGCAAATTTAATCTAAATGCAACTAATCAGCTAATTTAAGTGCCCTCAGGGTAATACTCTTTCATGAGTTTCCCATTCACAAGAAGCGGAATGGACTCTCCATCGGGAGTCTCTAAGTAATAGGAGTTTATTCCTGCATTATCAGCTATCCTGAATAGGTCTACCCATAGGTTGTCCCATTTCTCGTGCATGTCAAGTTTCTCCCTCCTCTTGTCCCACAAAAGCACAAGTTCACTAGGTTTAAAGACTTTGTATTGCGCGTGTTTGTCAAAAGCTTCTTTCATTTTATCATGACTACGGCCAATCTGGTCAAGGGATTTCCTTCTATTTTCGTCGCTCTCAATTATTTGGTCGATACGGGATTGTATGGCATCTTGTTGATCGGGGAAAGCTTTTAAGCATTCAAGGATGGGAAATGGCAGTTGAAAAGGTAATTTAGCCTCAAAATCGTAGACTAATTGAAATGCGATAAATCTGGTTGAGGCTTTCACAACTATCCGATCAGCCTAGAGGGCATACTTGATTTTTCTATTCCAATCCTTCTTATGTTCCCCAACAGTTCGCTTAATTTTTATGAAGTTTTTATTGCTTAACTTAGCGTGGCCATTTCCTTAAGGATAATAGGTAGATGAATGTGCCAAGATTATACCAAATTTATTACACAGGGATGTTAAAGTCGTGGAATCAAATGGTTTAGCATTGTCAGTGACGATCTTGGCGGGAACACTGAATCTGGTAATAATTTTTTCCTCAAGGAAATCCATAACTACCTGGTCAGTCACTTTCTTGGTTGGTATGGCTTCAACCAATTTAGTGAAATAATCAATAGCCGTGAGGATCCGAATGTACTTGTGGCTTGAGTTATCTTTGAATTCACCAATAAAATCTAGGCCCCATTGTTGGAAGGGCACATCTACGACAACATTTCTTAGGGGCATGGCAGTTAGTTGTTGTCTTTCAGCGAAAAATTGGCATGGTTGGCATATTTTCACAAATTCTAATGTGTCACAGAAGATGGTGGACCAATAGTAGCCAACCCTCAAGATCTTGTGGGTAGCAGTTCGGGCAGCATAATGTCCCCCACAATATCCAGCAGGGATTTCTTTCATTAGTTTCTCAAATTCTTCCTTACTAACACATTTGAGGATTAGCCCATCATGGCTCATCCATCCAAGGCCATCTTGGGTCAAGCAAAACTTAGATGCCTTTAATCTTAAGCATCTTCTCTTGTGATCGGTTAGGTGAGGAGGGGTAGATAATTTGCGCAAATAATAAATAATGTCCTTATACCAATCATCCTCTTCAAGTTCAATAGAAGTGGCACATAGCTACTCTTCTTCCCCTTCCCTAATGACTTCGTTGTTGCTTTCAGTTAGCATTTTAGCAAGGCCTTGTCCCATGATGAATCCTTGGGACAGATATCAAGGTCATATTCTTGTATTTTGGATACCCATTTTCCCCTAGACCAAAGGAAATCAGTTTGTGATACCACATCTCCCACAATGGGATAAGGTACATATGCATATAATCTGTTATATCCCACATAAGCTCTAAAATAGTTGAGAGATTTGATAGGGTAATTTTCTTGTTTCTTAGTGATAGTGTACCTTGTCTCGGGCGTCATGAAGTGGTTTTCTCATAAAACCTATGGGCCTTTCTCTCCCCTCATCATCCTTTTGCATGAGTATGCCAGAAATAGTGTCTTTAGAGGCGAAGGAATAGATGATGAAATCTTTGGTTATAATTAGGGCTAACAAGGATAGGGGCAGAGGCAATACTTTCCTTGATTTCTTTAAAGGTGTTGTTTGTCGCATGATTCCATATGTAGGGAGTGTCCTTCTATGGAGATCATTCATGGGCTTGACAAACTCGACAAAGTTTAGTACAAATCTTCTTACAAAGTTGATTTTGCCAAAGAAAGATCTTAGAGTACTTTAATGTTTTGGAGGAGGGATATCCTTGATTGCTTGGATTCTTTTGGGGTCAATACTAAGCCCATATTTGGAGACCACATGCCCAAGCAATTTACCTCTGTCAACACCAAAGATTGATTTATTAGGGTTGAGAGATATGTTGTATTTTCTACATTTCTCGAATACCTTCCTTAGGTGTTTGCAATGGTCCTTTCTTTCTTTGGAAGTGATGGTTAAGTCATCTTGGTAGATTTCCATGATTTTCCCAATGAGATCCCTGAAAACGAAGTCCATGGCGTTTTGAAAGGTAGATCCAACGTTGAGGAGACCAAAGGACATCCTAAGATAGATATATGTTCCCCATGGTATAGCGAAGGCAGTTTTGAGACGATCCTCCTCTTTTACAATGACTTGGTTATACCTAAAAACCCATCGAAAGATGACATCATTCGAGATCCAATTATTCCCTGTAATAGTTTCTCCATATTAGGAAAGGGGTAATTATCCTTCAAGCACACACAGTTGAGATCCCTAAAATCAATGCACATTCTAATATTGCCAGTCTTCTTGTGAGTGATCATAGGATTGGAAATCCAAGATGAGTGTCGTATGGGAGTGATGATTCCTGCATCAACCATTTTTTGGAGTTCCTCTTTGACCAAAGGAGCAAGTTTGGGGTTTATTTGTCTCAGATTTTGTTTGACAGGTTTCGCTCCTTCCTTGAGAGGGATGGTATGTTGAATAACTTCGGGGCTATAGGCATTTAAGTCATCATAAGACCAAGCAAAAACATCCTTGAATTCTCTCAACAATTTTTCTAGCTCAAATCTTTCTTCTTTGCATAAGTCTTTCCCAATTATGATTATTTGAGGAGAGGTCTCAGATCCAAGGTTGAGGTCCAATGTATCAGTGACTCTTAGTTATCATGCTTGGTGATGCTAACGTCATTCCTATCGAAATGTTGCTCATTAACGATGTCCATGGCTCTCTTAAGGAGTGCTTCATGGTTTTGAAGGAAGTTGCTTATGTCCTGGTCATTTTCAAAAACAGGCCAAAGGTCTTCTTAATCAGGGATAGAGGGTGTGTAAATGGTATCAACTATAAATCTTCCCTTTTTAGAGAGGCCATTACAAATGATTGAGGAAGTGGACACAGCTATGGCTAGGGCATTGGCCATGTCATTTAGGGATCGGTCTAAAGCTTGACAGGATATTTCTTAAAAGCCCTTGATCATGTGAATGATCTGTTATTTATAAGGCTTCAACATCTCGTGTTTTGTATCAAAAGTTCCTCTTATTTGCGAGACAACCAGGTCAGAGTCCCCTATTATTAATAACTGTTGAATTTTCTTTAGTTGAGCTGCTTCAAGTCCCAATAATAGGACTTCATATTCAGCGACATTATTGGTGCAAGTGAATTAGAGTCTTAGGGAAGACATTAAATACTCTTTGGATGGGGAGATGATGACAATACCTTCCCCTGACCCAAATTTAGAGTGGTCTCCATCAAAATACATTATCCAAAGTCCAGGGGGAGGTGGAGTTTTGACATGTTCATTCTTGAAAACCCTCCATTCCCCAAGATCAATGCTTTCTTCTTCAAAATCATTGTTAGGCTCTTGCGAGGAGGCAATCACGGGGGGAGAAAATTCATGTCTAGGAATGGATACATAGCAGTTTTCCTACCAAGGGAGGTATATAGTGGAGCTATCTTCATTAATGGACAAGTTTAGATCCTCAACTAGTTTCTTAGACACAATCATCCCCCATGCAAGGTTCATTTCAACTATGACTATGTTCATGGTTCTTTCAGGATATGTATGAAAAAATGCCCTTTTCCCTTCCACTATTCCACATACCTTAAGCTCATCACAATTTAGGATCATCTTGTTAGGAAATTCATTTGAGAGCTTGATTCCAAGTTCCTTCATAATACTTGAGGACATGATGTGAATTGGACTACCAAAATTAAGAATACAATTTCTCAAGGTATGGCCATTTATCCCAAGGGAAATATAGAAGGGGTCACTCATGTTCAAAGCTAACCTTAGGGGAATTATCATAGCAAGATCAGGGGGCTCTTTCTTGTGGCCTTTTTTTGTTCTTTTTCTAGTTTCATGCAAGGTGTTATCTTCGTAAGGGGAAATTTCTTTGTCATTCAAAGAGAGGGCATGATCTTCAACTTGCAGCACGTTCATGGAAGTCTACCTCATGGCTTGATCTAGATCAAAAATGATATTTTGAGCCTAAAGGAGACTAGTGTGATTCTTGTTTCTAACATCGAAGGCCAATTTTCCAGTGAAAGCATTGAAGTAAGCGACTAGGGCCATCTCCTTTGGGGGGGGGCTAGTTCCTAGGGAATAGAATGAATGATCTTGTTAAACCTTTGATTGAACTCGAAAATGGACTCATCTTTACCTCTTTAGCTAGACAAAAGACCCTTGTATAATTCAACTATGTCTTTTTTATGGAACCACCCCTTCTCGAATGCCCTAACAAATTCCTCCCATGAAGAGATGGAGGATGGGGGAAGAGATAAATACCATACAGTTAAACTCAATGTAAGATGCACCACATTTTTGATATTCAAAGTTCAGGAGATGCTCTTGGCAATCTTCCTCCTCAGCGAATTTGGGCCTATCCAGATCTTCAGATAAGGAACTAAAACAGACCCAATCATATTGGAAAGGTTCAAAGGAGTGAAAAACTTGCGTTTTTGCTTCAATATATTGATCCTCTTCTCAAAGAGCAACGTGTGGGGTACTTCATCCTTTCTTTGATGATAAGTTTTGGTTTCGGGTTCTTCCATTCTAAGAAGGATGTTGTGGAATCGCCAGAGGAATGTTATAAATGTCTTTTAATGAATCAATTTCTCAGTGATTCACTAGGGAGGTAGACTTGCTTCCTCTCGGGCAACATTGCCAAAATGTTTCCGCTCAAACTAGCAGGGGTCCTTGGAGGGGATCCTAAAAGGGCGACTAGTAGGTTGAGGGCAAAAATGAAACGATAGCCCACTTTCATATCAACTAAGGCTCTCTACTCTTTACAGACTTTCACCGATCGGAGGAAACCCGGTATGAAGGGAATCAATAGAAGGATGAATCAATGAACAGAAAAGGAGTGATTATTTAGGCCTATTCACAAGAGAGACTCAATTGTATGGTTTGCTTGCTTGAGAAGCAAGGTGTAAGGTTGTCCAAGAAGGGCCAAGGGAGTTTCAAGGGCTAGGGTTTGCAAATGAGACTTATCAAGGAGGAACCTAGTCCTAGAAACCCTTGTGAAAACTTGGTTTCCAAATCTAGGTCAAGTGGGTGGAGTTGATCAATTAGAGGTGTGCTTGACCTAATTGAGGGGGAGAAGGGGATCAAAGTAGAAAATTCCAGTGGTTTTAATGCAATGATCCCTATGAGGTTATTGTTGATTTGGGGTAGCATCAAATGTGCTCTAAGCCTCAAATTTTGTAGGGAGGCTTGGGCACAAGCATTCCAAAGAACCCAGAAAGTGATTTGCGATATTCCACCCATAAGTGATTTTATTAAAATAATTAATATTTTTAATGGGGTTTCTAAGTCTAAACTTACGAAAAATAAAATATTAATGGGTATTAATCTAATCAGGGGTGAAATTTCTAGAAAAAGCCATGGATCAAGCCAAAACGATCTGTGCTTGATTATGTTCTAATCTAGGTCATTGGTTGTCCAACAGGGAGATATAAGAAGGGGCTTGAGGGTCATTTGGAAAACACACAGAGAGATAGAGAAAATCGATTTTCTGAAGTGAGAAGTTCTTAGGAGGAAAAATCGAATGAGAAAATCTCGTGCAGTTGAGGGGCAGGGATAGCAGCTCCCGGAGAGAGAGATTCTCAGTCAGAGATACATCAGCAGAGAGAGGCAGTAAGTGATCCAGAAGCCTTGATGCAGAAGCTAAAGCAGGGCCAAAAGGGCCATGAAGAAGCGACTCAAAAGGAGAGAGAGAAAGTCAAAAGTCAGAGCAGAGGGTCAATTTCAGCGACCGAAAGCCAAGGTGTGAGATGGGGAGGCTGAGAGCAGTGACTCTGGGCTATTGATCGATTCCCCAGTTGGGTGACGTTTTGCCTGAGAGGGTTGACATTGGGACATCATAGAGGCAGTGCAGAGATAGCGCAGGGCCTGCCAGGGGAACCTCATCCAACAACCGGAACAACCAGGACTTTTTCTCAGTGATTATGTGAGGTAAACTCACAAAGCTTCTGTCAGTATTTCTATTTGTAACTCAATATCCCTGTGAGGTATTCACTAATGTATTCAGAATTTGCTACTACTTAATAATAATAAACCCTCAGAGTTGTTGCACCAGTTTTCCCGCATTACGTTTTTCCGGGTACATTTGTCCAAAAATAACAGTGTCCTATGTGTTTGTATTTCCTTGCTCAATTTCTATGTTTCAAAATCATATTTAATTTGGTGTAGGTTGCTTCAGTGATTTACTTCAATATTTCAAGAAGAAACCTGAAATAAGTTTGTAACATAATTTACAATTTAGGTGAAGTAGATTCAGTTGGGTGCAGTAGGATTCTGGAGATTGTTAGATCTAGGAATTTTCACATGGTATCAGACTTGTTGATGTGAAACAAGGAAGGGAAGATCTAGCACTGAAGCAAGTGCAATGTGCTGCAGCAAGCAACAGTTCCAATCCCTTGAGGGATAGCGCAATTCTAGCCAAGAGGGCTATCTTTTTCTTGGGTCTCTCGCTTTGAGTGACTCGACAGAGAGGTAAGATCTCCAAATCGAAAAACTTTCCCAGGTAGAAGGAGATACACAGAGCCACACAGAGCTAGAGGGACGCAGTTTTCTGCAAGTTGAGTGTTGGGCAGAAAAGTTGTCAAAAGGAAGAAGCAGATCGCATAGTGAGGGAATACTTCCTCAATGATTTCTTGCCGAGGAAATGAGTATTTCTCATTTGTTGAGCAACAGAGGAGTAACAACTTACTAGCTCCATCAAGGAGCACGTAAGTCAGCCTAGCAGCTACGCAGTAGGGAGAAAGAGGGAGTTGTTCGACAATTTTCAGAGAATATGGCAACCAGTGGCTTGAGGGATTAGGATAGGTTGGACGGGGCTTCCAACTATGCCATCTGGAAGGCTAGAATGACTTTACTTCTAGACAAGCATGCCCTCAAGCCGTATGTTAACAATGTGGTAGTTGTCCCATCCGATGCAAATTCGCTGAAGAAGTACAAAGTTGAGATGGCTAAGGTAAAGAGGATGAACCTGGATGGAGTCAAGGATCATGTGGTGTGCCACGTTGCAAGCAAAGGGACCGCTAAGGAGATGTGAGATATCTTGGCCACATTGTATCATGGATCTTTCGAGTAGCAGAAGATGTACTTAGGGCAGAAGCTGAGATCTGCTCAGATGCAGAAGGGAGATCTTGTGGCTCTGTTCCTCACGAACCTGAAGGAGACTCATGATGAGCTGTCAGCTGCGGGACATACACCTCAAGATTCAAAGTTAGTGAGACTAGCTCTAAATTCCGTCTCGAATGATTGGCAAATCTTTATCCAGAGTATCCTGGGTAGAGCAACATTGCCAAATTGGGTGAGATGTAGGCAGCTCTTAAATAAGAAGAGGTGAGGAGAGAACTTCTCAAGGTAAAACTTGACGGGAGCAACAACGCAGTGGGTCGAAGCCCAAAGTGGAGGGGGAGGATAACGCAACCCTTGCATCGAAGGGACAATAGGGCAAAAGAGACGAAAGAAGGACGTCTCCAAGATGAAGTGCTTCAGATGTTGCATGATGGGCCACTATGCATCCCAGTGTCCTTTGAACAAAAAGGACAAGGATGACAAGCATAATCCCAAGGTTGTAGCCATGGCCCATAAGATCGAACAAGAGGAGTTCGCCATGACAGCCAAGATACCTCTAGGAGGGAGGTGGGTTGATATAGAACTATAGTTTGATATAACTACAGATGGACAGGATCCTTAAGGAGCCCACCTCTTAGATCATCACCTTGCTACAGGAGCCCATGATCAGTAGTAGCAAGATGGTGGAGTTTTAGTTTGTGCCATGGAGTGTTGATTCGATAGATGTAGTGTTTTGTAAAGCCGGAATGTGAGCAGCACAAAGCAGAGAGGCAGCAGTGCAAGGAGGCACAATGTAGAGCTTCAGCAACACAGTGGCTTCAGAGGCAGTGTGGAACTAGCAGTAATCAAGATTTCAGCACCGAGGAGTATCCACTAGATACTTGTCTAGTTTTGGGTCTTTTCAGTTGCTTCTCTCAGCAACTGAGCTACGATACAGACATAGTGTTAGCAATGTCAGTGTCAGCGGCATAGCAGATGTAGCGTTTGAGAGGGAGTTGTAGTACAGATGTAGCATTGGCAGTGGCAATGTCAAAGGCAACAGTACAATAGTAGCAGCAGTGCAGTAGTTGGTGGATAGCATGTCAGACATCAGCAGTGCAGAGGACGATGCTTTAGAGTTAGAGCAATATGCAGTAGTAGTGTATTGCTAGAGCACATTCCTCGCTAAGAGGGAGTGTTGATTTGGGGTAGCAGCAGATGTGCTCTAAGCCTCAAATTTTGTAGAGAGGCTTGCGCACAGTTATTCCAAAGAACCCAGAAAGCGTTTTCGGAAATTCTACCTAGACATGATTTTATTAAAATAATTTATATTTCTAATGGGGTTCCTAAGTCTAAACTTACGAAAATTAAAATATTAATGGGTATTAATCTAATCAGGGGTGAAACTTCTAGAAATAACCATGGATCAAGCCAAAATGATTTGAGCCTTTGATTATGTTTTAATCTAGGTCGTTGGTTGTCCAACAAGAAGATATAAGAAGGGGCTTGAGGGTCATTTGGAAAACACGCAGAGAGATAGAGAAAATCGACTTTCTGAAGTCTCTTGCAGTAGAGGGGCATGGATAGCAGCTTCCGGAGAGATATATTCTCAATCGGAGATACATCGGCAGAGAAAGGCAGTCAGTGTTCCAGAAGCCTTGACGCAGAGGATGACGCAGGGCCAGAAGGGCCACGAAGAAGTGACACAGAAGGAGAGTGAGAAAGTCGAAAGTTAGAGCAGAGGGTCAGTTTCATCAGTCAGAAGACAGGGTGTGAAACCAAGAGGTTGAGAGCAGTGACTCTGGACTACTAATCAATTCCCTAGTTGGGTGACGTTGTGCTTGAGAGGGCTGATGTTGGGATAACATAGAGACGACGCAGAGATAGCGTAGGGCCTGCCAGGGGCAACTCATCCAGCAGCCGGAACAGCCGAGACTTTTTCTCAGTGATTGTGTGAGGTAAACTCACAAAGCTTCTGCTATTATTTCTCTCTATAACTTAATAACCCTGTGAGGTATTCAGTGATGTATTCAGAATTTGATATTGCTTAATAATAATAAACCCTCAAAGTTGCTGCCCCTGTTTTACCGCACTCGATTTTTCCGGGGACATTTGTCCAAAAATAACGGTGTCCTATGTGTTTGTATTTCCTTGCTCAGTTTCTATGTTTCATAAACATATTTAATTTGGTGCAGGTTGCTTTAGTAATTTACTTCAATATTTCAAGAAGAAATCTAAAATAAGTTTGTAACATAATTTACAATTTAGGTGAAGCAGATTCAACTGGTTGCAGTGGGATTCCTGAGATTGTTAGATCTAGGATTTTTCACAGTTATAAGCCAATGGAGAACCAAGGGCAAGAATCAATCTCAAATCTATGGCTTAGAATATCTCGACATCCCATCGTCAGAATTGCCTCAAATTTGGAGGGCTCTCCCAGGGGACACAATTGCGCAGTAGAGGAAAAGTGATCGAATTTTTTTGATGGGTGAATTGTGAGAAAAATGATGCACTAGGTCACCTATGGAGGCTAGGCCTAGAAAGAAAGAGAGAAGGTGAGAAAGATGTGCTTTAGAGTGATGACCAGTGAAGGATCAGTCCCTAATCCTTTGCGATAAATGGAGTCAAGGAGATTCCAATGCTTGGGATGATTTCATCTAGTCAAGGAGGCCTCTAGAAAAATTTCACATGGTAATTAGGGCATTGGACAATTGTTTCAAGGTCTTTACACTTCGATATACAATATACTATGACTTATCAAGATAAAATTTTGACAAAATATATCTAGGAATATTCACTTATTCATACATGGCCCATGACATGATGCAATGCTATAAAGAGACAAATTTCCACAATTTCACATAAGAAAAATAGTATATTTCAGCCTAGTATAGCGAAAATCCCTAGCAACATGCATGTGACATAAAAAAATGACAAAATAGCATCAAAAGAGTACTTATATGAAAGAAAGAGTATATCCAATCATCATTATATGCCAATAATGAAGCTCCAAGAAAAAAATGAAGAGATCCAAACATCAAAATTCATGCATTCATCTAATTTTGTCCTCCAACAAGAATAGTGAAAATCTCACAAGAGAGAATGAACCAATCAAGTGATGATGATCAAAATGATTCATCACACTTGTATTTATACACTTCCTAATGAATTCAATTTCGCTAATTAGGCCTAATTTAGCCCCTAAAAAAAATAATGTACATAATAACAAAACTTTTGGTGACAGACCCCCCAAATAGCTCAATAAAGTAAAGATAAGTGTCTCAAGATGGTCGAATGATCAACAAAGTGAGTTGTTGGGCCTTTTAGGAGGTCTGATGAAGTCCATGGGGTGCCATAACAAAGAAATGGACTCCAAACATAGTGGACAAGGGGTTGGCCCCTTGTTATCTAATTGAGAACCTTTCGTGCTCCTAAGTGGGTGTGGGGGGCACAAGGACATCCTCATGGGTCTCCAAATGGATCAAGTATGCCTGTAGACCATCTGTAAGGGCTGGAGTAATGGAACAAGCCCTCCCTTTGCAATGGGAAGCATCCTGGAACATCTGCCAAGTGTATGGTGCAACTATGGAGCCAACTAGACATGGTGGACTAGGTACATAATCCTCATCCAAAAGGTGGAACACGAGTAATCAATGAACGCTATTAGGAACCCATGAAGTAATATTTGCTATGGTGGAGGCCCATGGCTTTCAACGCTGACCCTACAAGTGCTAATGTGTCCCTCTGGAGGGCTAAGACCCCGTATAGGGAGACCAAGCCGTAATTGAAGACCAACATGCAATCATGCAAAACATCCAATGCGTACCCTTGCCCTCCAATCAAACATATCATTACAATAATAAAGTAATAATGCTTACAAATCATGGGATAAATGGAGCATTTTATGGTGGCATGCCATTTCATAATGGGCTTTGGCATAACCAAGGGTCTCCAAGCTCAATAAGGAGTTAACCAAAGACCCTATTAGGTGGTTTCAATCTCTATAAGGAGTGGCACGTCCATAGTACATCCTTTAAGAGGTAGGTGGCAAGTGATATAATAATGGAATGCAATGGGGGATTAAGGGAATCATCTAGACCACATGTCAAGGTTCACCGGTAGCTATAATAAGGGAAGACCACACCTAGTATATGAGTGTAGGAGGGAGAAAATCGTGGTACATGAGTTACCTTGACCTTTGTTTTTCCACCCTTCTTCATATTCCTTTTGCATTTTATTGATTTTTCTTCATAACTACTCGTGGCTCCAGGGGATGGAGAGCATGATGTGTAATATATAGCAGTGGATACCCCCTTGAGATGGGGCAGTTCATCGCCCACCAGGGGTTGGGACAATCTCGGTTTCCTTAATGATGGAGGGGCCTCATCTAGGGCCCATAAGAACCAGGGTGATGGTCATGAAAAAGGAGTATAGCTCATGCTTGGATTTTTCCAACATGCTAAATTTGTATATCTCTGCCATTTTTTTCATTTTATGGTACATTCCTACTAAGAGTGGCCAAATCATGGTTTTTACTTTCTGTTTAGCTGAATAAACCTCTGGAGCATCATTTCAGGCCCGACCCAAGGTGTGGATAAGGGAACGAGGAGGATAACCCAATGTGGACCCAGTGGACACATAAGGACCCAGATGGGAAAAGAGATGAATGAGGCTCAAATAAGTGTAGAGGGTGTAATATAGGTGGCATCAAGAAGTGGGACCACGCAACCAAAATCAGGGTTTCCCATATAGTGCCAACCCTAAAGCTAATGGCTAGTAAAGGAGATACCACGGGACTAGGATACAAGTATAACCACGAAATCAAGCAATGGAGAGAAGAATACAAACCTAACCCACTCTTTCTGCCGAATCCCCCCACTAATTCATGCCCAAAAGTGTCCATGAAAAGTAAGGAAAACTACTCAACTATACCAATGAAAAGAAATACCTTTGGGGTTGGGAGACCCACCTTTAAACATACATTCATAACAAATAGGCGAGAGACCACATGAATGTCTCAAGTGGCGGATAAAATGGCACATCAAGCTATCTAGGGGCTCCAAGGGGCTACTGGCTGCCAGCTGAGGACCATCTAGGAGAAACTTTTTCTCCCATTTATACTGCCCACAGGTGGTGGGTAACAGGCCACATCAAAGATCTTAAAGTATAATTAGCCTTAAATAAGGACATATCATTACTCATGGATGTTGTTATCATCAATATACCTTACGTGTGGGGAATTTTATTGTCTAGGAAATGGGGTGCTATTGTGGGAAGTCAACTCCAAATGGAACTATCTTACATCACTATCACTCAACCAGATGGAACCCCATTTATCCTTTATAGGGAGCCTCTATATCCAACTCATGTGGTGAAACCAAGTCTTATCCCATATTAAAAAGTTCCTGAGACTAAGGATCCTTCCCCCGTCCTTCCCTCCCAGGAGGTCAGCATCCTTAAAAAACCCAATAAAAAGCAAAACAAGAAGTGGGTACAGAAACCTAGGAAGGAATTCAAGCTAGGGGATGTTGTGTTGGTAGAGAAAAACTGTATCTCGGTCAAGATTCATGGTAAGATTGACGAGGGATATTTTTACATCGCTAGACTTGACGACGAACTTTGGCCAAAGCTGGTCAAAATAAGTCGCATCACCCCTATCCTTGACACTTGACATTGTATCATATGCATGTTAGAGTAGGATGCATTGCATGTTGATTTTTGCATTAGAACTTAACATCATATTATCTGATCATATTCGATTAGGTGCATTTAGACCAAATTTGCATTCTAGACTAAATTTTATTTTCTGTTGATTTTATGAACTAACAAAAGCATGGGCATTTAAAGGATGCCATAAAAGCATGTTGCCCCATTTTCTTACTCTGTGATATGCAGGTAACAGGTGTAATATCCCCAAGGAATTTTACAATGATAAACAAAGCATACATAGCAAAAATACCCACAAAAATTCCACACAAATTAGACATCGTGAAATAAACCAAAAACTACCCTGGTCTGAGCCATTTTATTATAAATGTGTGGGGTACAATAGGAGTTTTGAAAGTGTGCACCTGGGCTTGCCCAAGGCATGCTAACAATGCCCAAGTGATAAAATCAATTGCCCCAACTACTAGATGGTTGTTCCTCTATAGCTTTGCGCTAATCCCCCAGAAAACTGAATTGTTGGCTGTAAAGAATGGCTGATTTGACGTCTTTTGGTGCTCAGGAAATTCCAGGAAATTAGGCATGGCCTCTCCACCAATAACCCACCAAAACCCAGAAAGGGTTTGGCCCAATACCGACCCTAGAATTTCGGCCCAATTTCTCCTCACTCCTCTAGTTGTTGGGTATTTCGACCCACCTGTAGATATGTCTGCTGAAGGTCCACAAGATGGTCGCAATAATCAGCAAACACCCTTCCGAAATTCCCCACAAGCTACAACCCTCAATCCTTCTTCCTCCAAGCTCCCATGTGTCGCACTAGAGTAACACTGCATTCGCCCACGTAGTTCCTAGTACGAGATATGTTGGCCCTGCAAACTCCCACGAATTGGAGCCCGAAAAACATTCCAAAACTTCAGCAATTTATGGCCCTAGGTTGTCCCAAAAATCCCAACAAATCCCCAACTCCACAACCAACTCCTCCAACGGTAGCGTACTCCCCTTCTGCGTCCCACTTGCTCTCTAGCTCCACAAACTCACTTGGAAATATCCCTGGTCAAATCTGAAATGATGCAAGACACCTCCTTGGGCTGGCACTCGAAGTCCACCGACGGTAAGGTGAGATTCTCGCTCGAAAATCTCGTGTGCTCAACAACACATGCAAACTTGGCTCTTAGCTCAAGCGTGTTAGTCAAGGGTGAATGTTCAAATGATCAAAGATGCCCCAAAATGAGTGCTTCCTCTTATTTTGTCATTGTGCCTCCAATTTCCCCATGTGGGGCCCATCCTTCAATTTTCCCACTCTCTCTCCCTCCAAGAGTAC